>JADLSH010000298.1:0-156290 GCA_016169945.1 Trachythela sp. YZ-2020
AACTACATAAATTATTTCAACCACTAAACCACATAACCACATAAACATTGGTCCATATAACCTCTTGCATAAACTATAGGACCATTCATAAATTCATAACATGACCAGTTGGCTAACCACACAACCACAGAAACCACATAACCATTGGTTTATAACCACAAAACCACATAACCACTTATTAAAACTACATAACCACTTTAATCCACATAACCACTAAACCATAGTAACCATTAAAACTATATAAACATTAAACCATATAATTACATAATTATATAATCATCAAAACTATATAAACTACATAAAATTAAACCATTAAACTATTAAGCAATATAACTATATAACCATATAAACCATATAAACCACATTAACATATAACTCATAACCATATAAATACATATAAATTACATAACCACGTGCACCATATAACCACATAACCACATAACTATTAAACCATAAACCACATAACCATATAATTATATAACCACATAACCATATAACCATATAAATCCATATAACCATATAACCATATAACCATACAAATACATAACCATATAACTGACCACATAACCAGATAACCAGATAAACTACATAACCACAAACTATTAAACCACATAACCATGTAAATAACATAAATATAAACTATATATAACTATATACTATAACATATAATATACATAAATATAAACCATATAACCTTTAAACCATTAAACCATATAAACTATATAACCATATAACTCATATAACTATATAATCATATAAAACCATATAAACCATAAACATATAACCATATAACCATTAAACCATATAACAACATAAATTTATAAACCATATAACCATATAAGCATATAACCACATAACCATATAAACCATATAAATTCATATAACCATATAACCACATAAACCATATGACCATATAACCACATAACTATATAACCATATAACCACATAACCACATAAATATAACCACATAACATAACCACATATAAACCATATATACAACATAAGCACATTACCACACAATATAATTACTATATAACCATTAAACCACATAACCATATAACCATATAACCATATAACCATAAAACCATATAACCATATAACCATATAACTATATAACCATATAAATTAAATATAACCATATAAACCATATAACCACACAACCATATAACGACATATTAATGTTAACCATACAAAACCATATAAACCACATAAACATATAACCACAAAACCATATAACCATTACATAAACCATTAAAACCATATAAACCACATAAACTATTAAACCATATAACCATATAACCATATAACCATATAACCACATAACCATATAATTAAACCATATAAGCATATAACCATTAAACCATTACATAAATATAATTATATAACCATATAACCATATAACTATATTACTATAACCATATAAAACTACATAACCACATAAATCACACATAACCACATAACGACATAAACACTTAACTATTAAACCATATAACCATTAAACCATATAACCATATAACGATATAACCATATAACAATTAAACCATATAAACTGATAACCATATAACCACGTAATAACATAACCATATAACCACATAACTACATAACCATTAAGCCATATAAACATTAAACCATATAACGACATAACCATATAACCACATAACCATGTAACCACATAATTAACCACATAACCACATAAACCGTATAACCATATAACCATATAATCATTAAAACAATATAACCATTAAACCATATAACCATATAACCATATAACCATATAACCATATAACCATATAACCATATAACCATATAACCATATAACCACATAACCATATAACCATTAAACCATTAAACCATATAACCACATAACCATAAAACCACATAAGCACATAACCATTAGACCATATAACCATTAAATCATATAACGACATAATCATATAACCATATAACCATATAACCTCATAACCGTATAACCACGTAACCACATAACAAAATAACCATATAACCATATAACCATTAAACGATATAACGACATAACCATATAACCAAATAACCTCATAACCATATAACCACGTAACCACATAACCATATAACCACATAACCACATAACCATTAAACCACATAACCATGTAACAACATAGCCACATAACAACATAGCCACATAACCACATAACAATATAACCACATTACCGCATAACCCCATAACCATATAACCATTAAACCATATAACCATGTAGCAACATAACCACATAATCAGATAACCACATAACCACATAACAAAATAACAAAATAACAACATAACCGTATAACCATTAAACCATTAAACCATATAACCATATAACCTCATAACCGTATAACCACGTAACCACATAACCATATAACCACACAACCACATAACTATTAAACCACATAACCATTAAACCAGATAACGATATAACAATATAACCATGTAACCATATAACCATATAAACTCATAACCATATAACCACGTAACAACATAACCATATAACCACATAACTACATAACCATTAAGCCATATAAACATTAAAGCATATAACGACATAACCATATAATCACATAACCATGTAACCACATATTAACCACATAACCACATAACCATATAACCATATAACCATATAATCATTAAACAATATAATCATTAAACCATATAACCATCTAACCATACAACCATATAACCATATAACCATATACCCATATAACCATATATCCATATAACCATATAACCATATAACCACATAACCATATAACCATTAAACCATTAAACCATATAACCACATAACCATCGAACCACATAAGCACATAACCATTAGACCATATAACCATTAAATCATATAACGACATAATCATATAACCATATAACCATATAACCTCATAACCGTATAACCACGTAACCACATAACAAAATAACCATATAACCATATAACCATTAAACGATATAACGACATAACCATATAACCAAATAACCTCATAACCATATAACCACGTAACCACATAACCATATAAACACATAACCACATAACCATTAAACCACATAACCATGTAACAATATAACAACATAACAAATACATAGCCACATAACCATATAACCATATAACCACATAACCACATAACCACATAACCAGATAACCACATAACCATTAAACCACATAACCATGTAACAACATAACCACATAACCAGATAGCCACATAACCACATAACAAAATAACAACATAACCGTATAACCATTAAACCATTAAACCATTAAACCATATAACCTCATAACCGTATAACCACGTAACCACATAACCATATAACCATATAACCATATAACCATTAAACCATATAACGACATAACCATATAACCAAATAACCTCATAACCATATAACCACGTAACCACATAACCATATAAACACATAACCATTAAACCACATAACCATGTAACAATATAACCACATAACAACATAGCCACATAACCACATAACAACATAACCACATTACCGCATAACCCCATAACCATATAACCATTAAACCACATAACCATGTAGCAACATAACCACATAACCAGATAGCCACATAACCACATAACCACATAACCACATAACCACATAACAAAATAACAAAATAACAACATAACCGTATAACCATTAAACCATTAAACCATATAACCACACAACCACTAAACCACAAACCACATAACCATGTAACAACATAACCACATAGCCACATAACCACATAACAACATAAGCACATTACCACACAACACCATTACCATATAACCATTAAACCATATAACCATATAACCATATAACCATATAACCATAAAACCATATAAGCATATAACCATATAACCACATAACCATATAACCATATAACCATATAACAACATAACCATATAACCATATAACCATATAACCACACAACCATATAACGACATAAGCACGTTAATACCTAACCACAAAACCACATAACCACATAGCCACAAAACAACATAACCGTATGACCATTAAACCATTAAACCATATGACCACATAACCATTAAACCACATAACCATCTAACCACATATTAACCATATAACCACATCACCATATAATCATTAAACCATATAACATTACAACTATTAAACTATTAACCAATATAATTATATAACCATATAACCATATAACCATATAACCATATAACCATATAACCACATAACTACATAGCCACATAACCACATAACCATATAACCACATAACCACATAACTATTAAACCATATAACCATTAAACCAGATAACCGCATAACAATATAACCATATAACCATATAACCATATAACCACATAACCACATAACCACGTAACAACATAACCATATAACCACATAACTACATAACCATTAAACCATATAAACATTAAACCATATAACGACATAACCATATAATCACATAACCATGTAACCACATATTAACCACATAACCACATAACCATATAACCATATAACCATATAATCATTAAACCATATAATCATTAAACCATATAACCATCTAACCATACAACCATATAACCATATAACCATATAACCATATACCCATATAACCATATATCCATATAACCATATAACCATATAACCACATAACCATATAACCATTAAACCATTAAACCATATAACCACATAACCATCGAACCACATAAGCACATAACCATTAAACCATATAACAACATAACCCTATAACCATATATGCATATAAGCATATAACCACATAACAATATAACCATATAACCATAAAACCATATAACCACATAACCATATGACCATTAAACCACTAAACCATATAACCACACAACCACTAAACCACAAACCACATAACCATGTAACAACATAACCACATAGCCTCATAACCACATAACAACATAAGCACATTACCACACAACACCATTACCATATAACCATTAAACCATATAACCATATAACCATATAACCATATAACCATAAAACCATATAAGCATATAACCATATAACCATATAACCATATAACAACATAACCATATAACCATATAACCACACAACCATATAACGACATAAGCACGTTACTACCTAACCACAAAACCACATAACCACATAACCACATAACCACAAAACAACATAACCGTATGACCATTAAACCATTAAACCATATAACCACATAACCATTAAACCACATAACCATCTAACCACATATTAACCATATAACCACATCACCATATAATCATTAAACCATATAAGCACATAACCATTAAACTATTAAGCAATATAATTATATAACCATATAACCATATAACCATATTACCATATAACCATATAACCACATAACCACATAACCACATAACCATTTAACCACATAACCACATAACTATTAAACCACATAACCATTAAACCAGATAACGATATAACAATATAACCATGTAACCATATAACCATATAAACTGATAACCATATAACCACGTAACAACATAACCATATAACCACATAACTACATAACCATTAAGCCATATAAACATTAAACCATATAACGACATAACCATATAATCACATAACCATGTAACCACATATTAACCACATAACCACATAACCGTATAACCATATAACCATATAATCATTAAACAATATAATCATTAAACCATATAACCATCTAACCATACAACCATATAACCATATACCCATATAACCATATATCCATATAACCATATAACCATATAACCACATAACCATATAACCATTAAACCATTAAACCATATAACCACATAACCATCGAACCACATAAGCACATAACCATTAGACCATATAACCATTAAATCATATAACGACATAATCATATAACCATATAACCATATAACCTCATAACCGTATAACCACGTAACCACATAACAAAATAACCATATAACCATATAACCATTAAACGATATAACGACATAACCATATAACCAAATAACCTCATAACCATATAACCACGTAACCACATAACCATATAAACACATAACCACATAACCATTAAACCACATAACCATGTAACAATATAACCACATAACAACATAGCCACATAACCACATAACAACATAACCACATTACCGCATAACCCCATAACCATATAACCATTAAACCACATAACCATGTAGCAACATAACCACATAATCAGATAGCCACATAACCACATAACAAAATAACAAAATAACAACATAACCGTATAACCATTAAACCATTAAACCATATAACCATATAACCTCATAACCGTATAACCACGTAACCACATAACCATATAACCACACAACCACATAACTATTAAACCACATAACCATTAAACCAGATAACGATATAACAATATAACCATGTAACCATATAACCATATAAACTCATAACCATATAACCACGTAACAACATAACCATATAACCACATAACTACATAACCATTAAGCCATATAAACATTAAAGCATATAACGACATAACCATATAATCACATAACCATGTAACCACATATTAACCACATAACCACATAACCATATAACCATATAACCATATAATCATTAAACAATATAATCATTAAACCATATAACCATCTAACCATACAACCATATAACCATATAACCATATACCCATATAACCATATATCCATATAACCATATAACCATATAACATATATAAAAACATTAAACCATAACCATAAATAACCATACCATATAAACATAACCATTAGACCATATAACCATATAATAATCATATAACCATATAACCATATAACCATAACCATATAACCATATATATATATCATAATAACGTAACCATATAACAAAATAACCATATAACCATATAACCATTAAACGATATAACGACATAACCATATAACCAAATAACCTCATAACCATATAACCACGTAACCACATAACCATATAAACACATAACCACATAACCATTAAACCACATAACCATGTAACAATATACATAAAACATAAATATATAACCACATAACAACATATAACCACATTACCGCATAACCACATAAACCATATAACCATTAAACATAACCATATAACCATGTAGCAACATAACCACATAACCATATAACCACATAACCACATAACCAAATAACAAAATAACAACATAACCGTATAACCATTAAACCATTAAACCATATAACCATATAACCTCATAACCGTATAACCACGTAACCACATAACCATATAACCATATAACCATTAAACCATATAACGACATAACCATATAACCATATAACCAAATAACCATATAACCATATAACCACGTAACCATAACCATATAAACCATATAACCATAACCATTAAACCACATAACCATGTAACCATATAACCACATAACAACATAGCCACATAACCACATATAACAACATAACCACATATATAACCCCATAACCATATAACCATATAACCATATAACCATGTAACAACATAACCACATAACCAGATAGCCACATAACCACATAACCACATAACCACATAACCACATAACAAAATAAAAACATAACCGTATAACCATTAAACCATTAAACCATATAACCACACAACCACTAATCCACAAACCACATAACCATGTAACAACATAACCACATAGCCACATAACCACATAACAACATAAGCACATTACCACACAACACCATTACCATATAACCATTAAACCATATAACCATATAACCATATAACCATATAACCATAAAACCATATAAGCATATAACCATATAACCACATAACCATATAACCATATAACCATATAACAACATAACCATATAACCATATAACCATATAACCACACAACCATATAACGACATAAGCACGTTAATACCTAACCACAAAACCACATAACCACATAGCCACAAAACAACATAACCGTATGACCATTAAACCATTAAACCATATGACCACATAACCATTAAACCACATAACCATCTAACCACATATTAACCATATAACCACATCACCATATAATCATTAAACCATATAAGCACATAACCATTAAACTATTAAGCAATATAATTATATAACCATATAACCATATAACCATATTACCATATAACCATATAACCACATAACCACATAACCACATAACCACATAACCATTTAACCACATAACCACATAACTATTAAACCACATAACCATTAAACCAGATAACGATATAACAATATAACCATGTAACCATATAACCATATAAGCTCATAACCATATAACCACGTAACAACATAACCATATAACCACATAACTACATAACCATTAAACCATATAAACATTAAACCATATAACGACATAACCATATAATCACATAACCATGTAACCACATATTAACCACATAACCACATAACCATATAACCATATAACCATATAATCATTAAACCATATAATCATTAAACCATATAACCATCTAACCATACAACCATATAACCATATAACCATATAACCATATACCCATATAACCATATATCCATATAACCATATAACCATATAACCACATAACCATATAACCATTAAACCATTAAACCATATAACCACATAACCATCGAACCACATAAGCACATAACCATTAGACCATATAACCATTAAATCATATAACGACATAACCATATAACCATATAACCATATAACCTCAGAGCCGTATAACCACGTAACCACATAACCATATAACCATATAACCATTAAACCATATAACGACATAACCATATAACCAAATAACCTCATAACCATATAACCACGTAACCACATAACCATATAACCACATAACCACATAACCATTAAACCACATAACCATGTAACAATATAACCACATAACAACATAGCCACATAACCACATAACAACATAACCACATTACCGCATAACCATATAACGATTAAACCACATAACCATGTAGCAACATAACCACATAATCAGATAGCCACATAACCACATAATAAAATAACAAAATAACAACATAACCGTATAACCATTAAACCATTAAACCATATAACCACACAACCACTAAACCACAAACCACATAACCATGTAACAACATAACCACATAGCCACTTAACCACATAACAACATAAGCACATTACCACACAACACCATTACCATATAACCATTAAACCATATCACCATATAACCATATAACCATATAACCATAAAACCATATAAGCATATAACCATATAACCATATAACCATATAACAACATAACCATATAACCATATAACCATATAACCACACAACCATATAACGACATAAGCACGTTACTACCTAACCACAAAACCACATAACCACATAACCACAAAACAACATAACCGTATGAACATTAAACCATTAAACCATATAACCACATAACCATTAAATCACATAACCATCTAACCACATATTAACCATAAAACCACATCACCATATAATCATTAAACAATATAAGCACATAACCATTAAACTATTAAGCAATATAATTATATAACCATATAACCATATAACCATATTACCATATAACCATATAACCACATAACCACATAACCACATAACAACATAACCACATTACCGCATAACCCCATAACCATATAACCATATAACCATATAACCATATAACCACATAACAATATAACCATATAAACATTAAACCATATAACAACATAACCCTATAACCATATAAGCATATAACCATATAACCATATAACCATAAAACCATATAACCACATAACCATATGACCATTACACCATTAAATCATATAACCACACAACCACTAAACCACAAACCACATAACCATGTAACAACATAACCACATAGCCACATAACCACATAACAACATAAGCACATTACCACACAACACCATAACCATATAACCATTAAACCATATAACCATATAACCATATAACCATATAACCATATAACCATATAACCATATAACCATATAACCATATAACCATATAACCATATAACCATATAACCATATAACCATATAACCATATAACCATATAACCATATAACCATATAACCACATAACCACATAACCATATAACCACAAAACAACATAACCGTATGACCATTAAACCATTAAACCAAATAACCACATAACCATTAAACCACATAAGCACATAACCATTAGATCATATAGCCATATAACCACATAACCACATAACAACATAAGCACATTACCACACAACACCATAACCATATAACCATTAAACCATATAACCATATAACCATATAACCATATAACCATATAACCATATAACCATATAACCATATAACCATATAATCACATAACCACATAACCATATAACCATATAACTACACAACCATATAGCGACATAGCCACGTTACCACCCAACCACAAAACCACATAACCACATAACCACAAAACAACATAACCGTATGACCATTAAACCATTAAACCATTAAACCATATAACCACATAACCATTAAACCACATAAGCACATAACCATTAGACCATATAGCCAAATAACCATATAACCACATAACCATATAACCATATAACCATTAAAACATATAACCACATAACCACATAAACATATAACCACAAAACCATTAAACCACATAACCATTAAACCATGTAACGACATACCAATTTAACGACATAACCATGTACCCACATAACCACATAACCATATAATCATTAAACCATATAACCACATAACCATTAAACCATTAAACCATTAAAGTATATGACCATATAACCATATGACCATATAACCACGTAACCACAAAACCATATAACCACATAACCACATAACCATTAAACCATATTACCACTAAACAATATAACATTAAACCATATAACCACAAAACCATATAACGACATAACCATGTAACCATATAATAACCACATAACCATATGAACATTAAATCATATAACCACATAAACATTAAACTATTAAGCCATATAACCATATAACCACATAACAATATAACCATATAACCATATAACCATATAACCATATAACCATATTACCATATAACCTCATAACCATATAACCATATAACCACGTAACCACATAACCACATAACCACATAACCACATAACTATTAAACCACACCACATAACCATTAATCCAGATAACCACATAACCATATAACGACATAAACATATAACCATATAACCATATAACAACATAACCATATAGCCATATAACCACACTACCACATAACCATTAAACCATATAACCATTAAACCATATAACCATATAACCATATAACGACATAACCATGTAACCACATATTAACCATATAACCACATAACCATATAATCATTAAACCATATAACCACATAACCATTAAACCATTAAGCAATATAACTATATAACCATATAACCATATTACCATATAACCTCATAACCATATAACCACATAACCACATAACCACATAACCACATAACCACATAACCACATAACCACATAACTATTAAACCACATAACCATTAAACCAGATAACCACATAACCATATAACGACATAACCATATAACCATATAACCATATAACCATATAACCACATAAGCACATAACCATATAACCAGATAACCACATAACCATTAAACCACATAACCATGTAACAACATAACCACATAACCAGATAGCCACATAACCACATAACCACATTACCGCATAACCCCATAACCATATAACCATTAAACCACATAACCATATAACCATAAAACCATATAACCATATAAGCATATAATCACATAACCATATAACCATATAACCACATAATCATATAGCCACATAACCATTAAACCATATAACAATATAACCCTATAACCATATAACCAAAAAAACATATAACCATAAAACCATATAACCACATAACCATATAACGACATAACCACGTTACCACCTAACCACAAAACCACATAACCACAAGACAACATAACCGTATGACCATTAAACCATTAAACCATTAAACCATATAACCACATAACCATTAAACCACATAACCATTAAACCATATAACGACATACCAAATTAACCACGTCACCACATAACCACACAACCACATAACCATATAATCATTAAACCATATAACCACATAACCATTAAACGTTTAAAGCACATAACCATATAACCATTAAACCATATAAACATTAAACCATATAACGACATAACCATATAATAACATAACCATGTAACCACATATTAACCACATAACCACATAACCATATAACCATATAATCATTAAACCATATAATCATTAAACCATATAACCATATAACCATATAACCACATACCCATATAACCATATAACCATATAACCACATAACCATATAACCATTAAACCATTAAACCATTAAACCATATAACCACATAACCATCAAACCACATAAGCACATAACCATTGGACCATATAACCATTAAACCATATAACGACATAACCATATAACCATATAACCATATAACCTCATAACCACATGACCACATAACCACATAACCACATAACCGCATAACCACATAACCACATAACCACATAACCACATGACCACATATCCACGTAACCGCATAACCACATAACCACATAACAACATAACCACATAATCCCATAAACATATAACTTTTAACCACATAACCACATAACCATTAAACCATATAACCAATAACCATATAACCACATCACCATTAAACCATTAAACCATATAACCACATAACCACACAACCAGTAAACCACATAACCACATAACCATTAGACCATACAGCCATATAACCATATAACCACATAACCATATAACCATTAAACCATTAAACCATATAACCACACAACCACTAAACCACATAACCACATAAACATTAGTCCATATAACCTCATAACCATATAACCACATAACCACATAACCACATAACCACATAACCATATAACCACATAACCACACATAACCACATAACTACTAAACCACATAAACATTAAACCAGATAACCACATAACCATATAACGACATAACGACATAACCATATAACCACATAAACATATAACCATTAAACCATTAAACCATATAACCACACAACCACTAAACCACATAACCACATAAACATTAGTCCATATAACCTCATAACCATATAACCACATAACCACATAACCACATAACCACATAACCATATAACCACATAACCACATAACTACTAAACCACATAACCATTAAACCAGATAACCACATAACCATATAACGACATAACGACATAACCATATAACCATATAACCATATAACCACATAACCACATAACCATATAACCACATAACCACATAACCATTAAACCATATAACCATTAAACCATATAACCACATAACCATATAACGACATAACCATGTAACCACATATTAACCACATAACCACATAACCATATAATCATTA
The DNA here is from genome assembly GCA_016169945.1 of Trachythela sp. YZ-2020. Taxonomy (NCBI): domain Eukaryota; kingdom Metazoa; phylum Cnidaria; class Anthozoa; order Malacalcyonacea; family Clavulariidae; genus Trachythela; species Trachythela sp. YZ-2020. Next base: position 13,346 of record JADLSH010000298.1, read on the forward strand.
AACCATATAACCACATAACCACATAACCATTAAACCATTAAACCATTAAAGCATATAACCATATAACCATATGACCATATAACCACGTAACCACATAACCATATAACCACATAACCACATAACCATTAAACCATATAACCATTAAACAATATAACCATTAAACCATATAACCACAAAACCATATAACGACATAACCATGTAACCACATATTAACCACATAACCGCTTAACCACATAACCATATGAACATTAAACCATATAACCACATAAACATTAAACCATTAAGCCATATAAATATATAACCACATAACCATATAACCATATAACCATATAACCATATAACCATATAACCATATAACCATATAACCATATTACCATATAACCTCATAACCACGTAACCACATAACCACATAACCACATAGCCACATAACTATTAAACCACACCACATAACCATTAAACCAGATAACCACATAACCATATAACGACATAAACATATAACCATATAACCATATAACAACATAACCATATAGCCATATAACCACATAATCACATAACCATTAAACCATATAACCATTAAACCATATAACCATATAACCATATAACCATATAACCATGTAACCACATATTAACCATATAACCACACAACCATATAATCATTAAACCATATACACACATAACCATTAAACCATATAACCTCATAACCATATAGCCACATAACCACATCACCACATAACCACATAACCATATAACCACATAACCACATAACCACATAACTATTAAACCACATAACCATTAAACCAGATAACCACACAACCATATATCGACATAACCATATAACCATATAACCACAAAACCACATAACCATATAACCAGATAACCACATAATCATTAAACCAGATAACCATGTAACAACATAACCACATAAACACATAGCCACATAACCACATAACCACATTACCGCATAACGCCATAACCCCATAACCATATAACCATTAAACCATATAACCATATAACCATAAAACCATAAAACCATATAACCGTATAACCATATAATCACTTAAACATATAACCATATAACCACATAACCATATAGCCACATAACCAGTAAACCATATAAAAATATAACCCTATAACCATATAGCCACATAACCATATAACCATATAACCACATAACCATATAATCATATAACTACATAACCATATAACGACATAACCATGTAACCACATAGCCACATAACCACATAACCACATAACCAGATAACCACATAACCATATAACCATTAAACCATATAACCATATAACCATATAACCATATAACCATATAACCATATAACCATATAAATATATAACCACATAACCATATAACCATATAACAATATAACCATTAAACCATAGAACCACATAACAACATAACCACATAACAATATAACCATATGACTACATAACCATATAACGACATAACAACATTTTTTTATTTTTTTTATTGTTTTTTTCCCATGTACAATAAATTTACTAAAATATTACAATATATAATATATAACCACATAACAACATAACAACATAAGCACATAACCCCATAACCATATAACTTTTAACCATATAACCACATAGCCACAGAATCACATAACCACATAACTATTAAACCACATAACCATTAAACCAGATAACCACATAACAATATAACGACATATAGACATAACCATATAACCATATAACCACATAACAACATAACCACATATCCATATAACCACATAACCACATAACCATTAAACCATATAACCATTAAACCAAAGAACAACATAAACATATAACGACATAACCATGTAACCACATATTAACCATATAACCACATAACCATATAATCACTAAACCATATAAGCACATAACCATTAAACCATTAAGCAATATAACTATATAAACATATAACCATATTACCATATAACCTGATAACCATATAACCACATAAACATATAACCACATAACCACCAAACCAAATAACAATTAGACCATTAAAGCAGATAACAATATAACCACGTAACCTCATAACCATATAACCACATAACCACATAACCATATAACCACATAACCACATAACCATTAAACCACAGAACCGCTAAACGATATAACCACAAAACCATATAACGACATAACCGGGTAACCACATATTAACCACTTAACCACATAAACACATAACCATATAATCATTAAACCATATAACCACATAACCATTAAACCATTAAGCCATATAAATATACAACCATATAACCATATAACCATATAACCATATAACCATATAACCATATAACCACATAACCATATAACCATATAACCAATAAAACATATAACCACATAACCACATAAACATATAACCACATAACCATTAAACCACATAACCATTAAACCATATAACGACATACCAATTTGACGACATAACCATGTACCCACATAACCACATAACCACACAACCACATAACCATATAATCATTAAACCATATAACCACATAATCATTAAACCTCTAAAGCACATAACCATATAACCATATAACGATATAACAATATAACCATGTAACCATATAACCATATAACCATATAACCATATAACCACGTAACAACATAACCATATAACCACATAACCACATAACCATTAAACCATATAAACATTAAACCATATAACGACATAACCATATAATCACATAACCATGTAACCACATATTAACCACATAACCACATAACCACATAACAATATAACCATATAACCATATAATCATTAAACCATATAATCATTAAATCATATAACCATATAACCACATAACCATATGACCATTAAATCATTAAACGACATAACCACACAACCACTAAACCACAAACCACATAACCATGTAACAACATAACCACATAGCCACATAATCATATAACAACATAAGCACATTACCACACAACACCATAACCATATAACCATTAAACCATATAACCATATAACCATATAACCATATAACCATATAACCATATAACCATATAACCATATAACCATATAACCATATAACCATATAACCACATAACCACATAACCATATAACCATATAACAACACAACCATATAACGACATAACCACGTTACCACCTAACCACAAAACCACATAACCACATAACCACAAGACAACATAACCGTATGACAATTAAACCATTACACCAGATAACCACATAACCATTAAACCACATAACCATATAACCATTAAACCATATAACCATATAACCATATAACCATATAACCATATAACCATATAACCATATAACCATATAACCATATAACCATATAACCATATAACCATATAACCATATAACCATATAACTATATAACCATATAACCATATAACCATATAACCATATAACCATATAACCATATAACCATATAACCATATAACCATATAACCATATAACCATATAACCATATAACCATATAACCATATAATCACATAACCACATAAACATATAACCATATAACTACACAACCATATAGCGACATAGCCAAGTTACCACCTAACCACAAAACCACATAACCACATAACCACAAAACAAGATAACCGTATGACCATTAAACCATTAAACCAGATAACCACATAACCATTAAACCACATAAGCACATAACCATTAGACCATATAGCTATATAACCATATAACCACATAACCATATAACCATTTAACCATTAAAACATATAACCACATAACCACATAAACATATAACCACAAAATCATTAAACCACATAACCATTAAACCATGTAACGACATACCAATTTAACGACATAACCATGTACCCACATAGCCACATAACCACACAACCACATAACCATATAATCATCAAACCATATAACCACATAACCATTAAACCATTAAGCAATATAAGTATATAACCATATAACCATATTACCATATAACCTTATAACCATATAACCACATAACCACATACCCACATAACCATATAACCGCATAAGCACATAACTATTACACCACATAACCATTAAACCAGATAACCACATAACCATATAACGACATAACCATATAACCATATAACCATATAACCATATAACCATATAACGACATAACCATGTAACCATATAACCATATAACCATATAACCATATAACCACATAACCAGATAACCAGATAACCACATAACCACATAACCATTAAACCACATAACCATGCAACAACATAACCACATAAACACATAACCAGATAGCCACATAACCACATAACCACATAACAAAATAACCGTATAACCATTAAACATTTAAACCATATAACCATATAACCATATAACCATATAACCATATAACCATATAACCATATAACCATATAACCACATAACAATATAACCATATAAACATTAAACCATATAACAACATAACCCTATAACCATATAACCATATAACCATATAACCATATAACCATATAACCATATAACCATAAAACCATATAACCACATAACCATATGACCATTACACCATTAAATCATATAACCACACAACCACTAAACCACAAACCACATAACCATGTAACAACATAACCACATAGCCACATAACCACATAACAACATAAGCACATTACCACACAACACCATAACCATATGGAACCATATAAACCATTAAACCATATAACCACACAACCACTAAACCACATAACCATTAGACCATATAACCATATAACCGCATAACCATATAACCATATAACCATTAAACCATAGAACCACATAGCCGCATAAAAATATAACCACATAACAACACAACCACATAACCATATAATCATTAAACCATATAACCACACAACCACTAAACCACAAAACTATTAGACCATATAACCATATAACCGCATAACCATAGAACCGTATAACCATTAAACCATAGAACCACATAGACACATAACGATATAACCATATAACTACATAACCATATAACGACATAACCATGTAACCACATAACCACATAACCACATAACCACATAACCACATAACCACTTAACCATATAACCATATAACCATGTAACCACATAACCACATAACCAGATAACAACATAACAACATAACAACATAACCTCATAACCACATAACCACATAACCACATAACCACATGACCGTATAACCACATAACCACATAACCGCATGACCACATAACAACATAACCACATAATCCCATAACCATATAACTTTTAACCATGTAATCACATAACGACATAACCATTAAACCATATAACCGCATAACCATATAACCATATAACCACATAACCATGTAACCATTGAACCTATAAACCATATATGCACACAACCACTAAACCACATAACCATTAGACCATATAACCATAAAACCGCATAACCATATAACTATCTAACCATATAACCATTAAACCATATAATCACATATCCATATAGCCAGATGACCACGTAGCCATATAACGACATAACCACGAAACCACATAACCACAAAACCACATAACCACATAACCACATAACAACATAACCACATAACCGCATAACCACATAACCATATAACCACATAACCACAAAACCACTTAACCATATAACCACTTAACCATGGGTTTTTCAAAACTTGGCCGGGAGAAAGGAGGCTGAGTACGAATAGCCGCGATGACGTCAAATCGGGAAGTCATGTTTTGTTTATATTATAAAACAATATAAAATATAGTCATGTTGGAAGCGAAAAACTGCCGAAATATTCAATTTTCTGGCATATACGTTTGGAATTCGACTTCAGGATTTTACGCAATAGAAAGGTGAACATTGCCGTTCCCAGAATTTGGTAAAATATTTTCTATAATGACGAGAACTCAAACGGTGCGAGTCTAAAATGTCGGCTGCAAGCCTGCAAATGAAGTCATGGACCCGTGCTGGACTTCGGCAAATTTACTCAAGTAATTTACATGAAGAAAATTAAAAGGTAAAGGGATATGCGCTTGGATGCCTTGTGAGAACGTAGTAATAGACGAAAAGTCTGGAATGTAGAAACAAGTTAGTAAATTGAAATTTGCAATTTTTTATTAAATTGTGCTACCTTGAATATATTTTGTGCAAGATGTGCCACAATTGCCCAGTATAAAAGGAATATATAGCATAAAATAAAAAACAGTCATGGGAGATGATGTATGACTTCAGATTGATCACATGTCTTAACATGTTTATAAACAAACTTCTTGTGCTTGCATTCTCAGTGTCTATAAAGTATAGTAAATTATCAAACAATTTTTACATTTGATATTGTTCAATATATTGCTTATAAATGGTATTTATAATAATAGTGACATCATTTATATGCTTATGTAGGAAATAAACACGAAGATGAACAGAGAAATGAGGCTCCAATGAAGATAATTCAGACTCATAAGACATCACATAACTTGTTAATTTACTTGTCTAATAATTACCTGTATCTCTGTTATTTGTATGATCACTGTTTAGTGAAGGCATATTAGTGATATAATAGGGTCCTGAAGGAGGTTGGGGGGTGGGGGGTACTAATCCCAGTTTTACGGCCCAAATTTTGACCAAATTCCATAGTCCCATCCTTTGTTTTGCTCAAATCCCAATCCCATTTTCTATTGTTTATTTGTTGTTGGTGAATCCCAGTCCCAGTGCATAAAATGGTTTCCCAGCCCAAAAGCATGCAAATCCCAGCTCCCATTTTACCCCTTCAGGACCCTCATATAAGGATAATCAGTAATCTGCCCTAATGCTCCCTATACTCGTTATATTGTTATGTTATGCGCACAAATATATTTCTTTTTTGACCCCAATCACAACCCTATTCCTACCCTCTTGTGACTGTAACATAATGATATCAACCAATTTCCTTATTACTGATCAAGGGATACCCATTAATGGTTCAACAGATTTTCATAATTCAGTTGTAAGAGTATGGCAAACATATTAATACAAAATTAATCACAAAAACAAATAAATATGTTTATGACCATCCATTCTATGTTTTTCATTTGACTAGTTGTATTTAGCATTTTAGAATACATTAGATTTTTCCTTAACCTCAAGGCAAATGCCCATCTAAACAATACAATTAGTCGTACTTGATTTTTATCCAGGTATACGTAGTTGATAAACATGACTAAAGAAGCCACATTTCAACCTACCACTGACAAGTAAAATTGTCTGGTGTTAGATAAAGTAAAATACTAAGGTAGGGCACATCTGACCTGAATAGGAACTCTGGTGGTGTTAGTCATTTTCATACATAGGCGGATTTTCTGTGCACCCCCCCAAAAAATATTTTGCACCCCCCCAAAAAGTTTTCCCACCTCACCTAGAGGAATTTGCACCCCCCCCAAAAAAAATTTAAATGCTCATTGGGATAAATGGCAGTAGTGTGATTGAAATAAAGAGTTTGAACTAAGTAAGACTAAAAACAAGGATTTTGAACTAAATAAGACCAAAAATCTCAACTGTGGCCCCAGACCCCTCTGCAGCTTGCTTGGTGGCGCTACACACCCTGTCGCTCACCTCCCCTAAATTTTTGGCACCCCCCCTAAATTTTCGGCACCCCCCGGAGCAAAATCTGAAAATCCGCCTATGTTTTCATATGTCAGAATGAGCCATAAGTACAACCCCTGGCTCAACAAAAGCTGTCACTAGTGTTGCACTACAAGCCGAGGCCTAGACTTGGTCAGTTTTTTGCTTCACTGATTTTCTGAGTAGTTTAATCAGCCATTCCATAAACCAAACTGAGCCACAGCGAGGCTTAGGTATGCATGCAGTGTATATTCATAAGATATACATTACGCTGTATAAAAGGAAGGTGGCTGTGTGGAAAGTTACATGGAATTATAATTTCATTTATTAAAGAGTTGACCATGAGTGGCACGGTTTCATTGCACTTTACATGATACTGAATAGTGGCAAAAAACCTGCCCATAGAAATAACAGATATCTACTATTTCTATGGAGCTGCTACATTGCACTACACAGAAACCAAATAAATATATATTAAATGTCTTGCCCCATAACACTCCTCATACTAGGATGTTCAATGGTGGATATAGAAAAATATATAGTAACAATTAAATGTATGGTAATGAAATGTTGTCTCTGCCATCTGTGACATTCCTTGGGCTATCCAACACATTGTGGCCTCTCATCAGCTGATGATACCATACATTGTAAATGTAATATTGCTCTGTGACCTTGTGTCTGTCCTTGTGTTCTGACTTGCTTAGCATTAGATACTATAAAATACAAGATGAAAAAAATATGTTTAATATATATCATTCTACCAAGTATATCTATGCTTAGTAGATTTTTGTAGACGATGGTGGTATGTAGTTTTCATCTATTTTTTGCAACAATACAATTAAACTTACCAGTTCCCATAAATACTTCATTTTGTATGGCTTCCTCGACGGCTTCAAAGCGGAGTATACGCTTCCTATACTCATCTCTGTTCCTTCGACTCCGATCTCAAAATTGACAAAATATGAGAGATTTCGCCCACATTCTGGGAACGGCAATGTTCACCTTTCTTTTGCGTAAAATCCTGAAGTCGAATTCCAAACGTATATGCCAGAAAATTGATTATTTCTGCAGTTTTTCGCTTCCAACATGACTATATTTTATATTGTTTTATAATATAAACAAAACATGACTTCCCGATTTGACGTCATCGCGGCTACTCGTACTCAGCCTCTTTTCTCCCGGCCATGTTTTGAAAAACCTATGTTTGAGCCAAAATATCTCTGGAAGTATTTATCCGATTAAGGAATGATGTATATCATTCGAATTGTCTCGTCACGGCCGATTTTTGAGAAAAAATGGCAATTGTGACATATGCACTTTAAGCCATTAAACCATATAACTATATAACCATAGAACCATATAACCATATAACCACATAACCACATGACCATATAACCATTAAGCAAGATAACCACAAAACCATTAAACCATATAACCATATAACCACATAACCCCATTCCATATAACCGTTTAACCACATAACCACATAAACATTAAACTACATAACCATTAAACCAGATAACCACATAACCATATAACCACACAACCATGTACCCACATAACCACATAATGCATAAACTTCATAATGCATAAACCTACATAAACTTCTCACAATCAAAATATATCAACCAGGCATTTGAACATTTACATGTAGTTGGACAATTGATGGGCTCAGTGATTTTACATTCTTGGACAGGTTTCGGATATGTGAAAATATATAAAAGTCATACGAATCTGACCTATTAGTATCGATGAAACATTTCAGCTTACAAAATACAGCGGAATTTAGATACATGACTCTGATTGACAGTATGCCAGTTAGTGATGACAAGGTCACAAGGATGCAATCTCTTGAACTCAAATAATATATTTAGAATAGGCAATACTTTGTTTTTTTCTCCATTTTCACTGTATATGTATCAACATAATTATATTAAAATCTTATATGAAATTTGTACCTGATTTTTTAGGACAAGATGGTCTCTGAGTATTTAACTGCCAATCTGTCATATACAGTTGGTAAATATAAACATTGAAAGCCCAAATAAAATTGAAGATTTTGTATAGTAGCATTTGCTGAAGTAATTTTAAATTGGAACTGTATTATTTTCAGCGTTTTAATTCATATATTGTCGCGGAAAATTCAAATTTTAAACGGGGACAACATGCTTAACATTCACGAACGAAGATTGCAAATATTTTCTAACAAAATCGCTCTATTACATATAAAACATAACAATAACCTTACCTGAATATTATTCAGTAGTTGCCGATGTATTGCTTCTGAAAATCCAGTTTATCTTGGGTCAAAAATATAAAATTTCGAACCCGATTCGACTAACAGAACAAAAATAAAAAATGTTCAAATATGGAGGTGTGATGACTCTATCCCAAGAACCTCTGCGCGTGTAGTAAGAAGACTAGGCACCAGTCTGTCAGTCAGCGCGCATTACGGAATTTATTCATTTTTCGTTCATTGGCTTTGATAGAGTGACAAAACTGCAATCACCAGTAAATGTTTAAGATTTTGTGTTACATTTTGACAACTTTCATAATTCAGATGAATATTCAGATGAGTTTAAATATTCTTTCATGTGCATCTTAATAAGCCTTATCAGCCTCGTTTCCGTGACTGAATTGAATAGAATTTATTAACCTGAACGAGGTCAATGAGGCTTATTAAGAAGCACATAAAAGAATATTTAAACTCATCTTAATTATGAAAGTGGTCTATAGAGCTCTTAAATTCGAACTTGAGCATACCGATATAAATTTCCCGATATATTTCAATATTTTCGTAGAAATATTATAGCATACATGTGGATTTCTCAGTATAAGATTATTAACATATAAATTAAGGTGGTCCCCTATAAGGAGAAGCAAATGGGGTCATATAAGGAGAAGCAATGCAAATGGGTTCAAAATAGCATTTGTGTAGTAATTGTGTAGTAATAGTACAGCCTTGTTATTTCTTTTGCTAGTGACCAAGCATCACATTTTTAAAAAGACATTTCCATGTTGAATTTGTCATTTGAAGAGATTTGTAAACAAACTGCACTCATGTTTTGGCAATTTGGCCAAAAACGGCTTCCGTGTTTAAAAATAAAAAAATTACTCAAAATATTTTCGTGGCAAAAACAGCTCTAAATTCTAAAAGGGGTTATACAGCCCTTAATGTGACAAGACGGCGCCAGAGTTGTGTCTTAGCTCTGTCAGAGCCAAAACGACCCCCTTTCAAATTGGCCCAAAACGGCCCCCTATCGCTAAAACGGCCTCAGAGATGCGTTTTGGCTCCTGTCAGGGTGTCAAAATGGCCCCTGTTTAAAAAGAGCCCAAACGGCGCCCTGGGGCTAAAACGGCCGCAGAGTTGTGTTTTGGCCCCTTTCAGGGCCAAAACGGCCCCTGTATAGAAGAGCCCAAACGGCCCCTTGGGTCTAAAACGGCCCCAGAGTTGTCTTTTGGCCCCTGTTAGGGCCAAATCGGCCCCTCTTTAAAGAGCCAAAACGGCCCCCTGGGGCCAAAATGGCCCCAAAAAAATTACTGTGTGGTTATGTCGTTATATGGCTATGTGGCTATATTGTTTAATGGTTATGTGGTTTAATGTTATCTGGTTATGTCGTTATATGGTTATATGGTTATGTGGTTATGTGGTTATATGGTTATATGGTTATATGGTTATATTGTTATGTGGTTATGTGGTTATATGGTTATATTATTATATTGTTATATGGTTATATGGTTATATGTTTATATGGTTTTATGGTTTTATGGTTATATGGTCATATGGTTATATAGTTATATGGTTTAATGGTTTAATGGTTATTTGGTTATATGGTTATGTGGTTATGTGGTTATTTGGTTATGTGGTTATGTGGTTATGTGGTTATGTGGTTATGTGGTTATGTGGTTATGTGGTTATGTGGTTATGTGGTTTTGTGGTTATGTGGTTATATGGTTATATGGTTATATGGTTATATTGATTAATGTTTATATGGTTTAATGGTTTATAGTTATGTGGTAAATTGGTTAATTAGTTATATGGTTCAACGGTTATATGGTTATCAGGTTATGTGGTTTATCATGTGGTTATGTGGTTATGTGGTTATGTGGTTATGTTGTTATATGGTTATATGGATATGTGGTTATATGGTTATATGGTTATGTATGTGGTTATGTGGTTATATTTGTTTTATGTGGTTATATGGCTATGTAGTTATGTCCTTATATGGTTAAGTTGTTATGTGGTTATATGGTTATATGGTTATATGGTTATATGGTTATATGGTTATATGGTTATATAGTTATATGGTTATATATTTATATGGTTATCTTGTTATATGGTTATATGATTATATGGTTATATGGTTATATGGTTATATAGTTATATGGTTTAATGGTTTAATGGTTATGTGGTTATATGGTTATATGGTTATATGTTTATGTGGTTATGTGGTTATGTGGTTATATGGTTATATAGTTTATATGGTTATATGGTTATATGGTTATATGGTTATGTGGTTATGGTTATGTGGTTATGTGGTTATGTGGTTATGTGGTTATGTGGTTATGTGGTTATGTGGTTATGTGATTATATGGTTATATGGTTATATGGTTTAATGGTTATATGGTTTAATGGTTTAATGGTTTTGTAGTTATGTGGTTATGTGGTTATGTGGTTATATGGTTTAATGGTTATATGGTTATCGGGTTATGTGGTTATGTGGTTATGTGGTTATGTGGTTATATGGTTATGTGGTTATATGGTTTAATGGTTATGTGGCTTTGTGGTTGTATGGTTATGTGGTTATATGGTTATGTCCTTATATGGTTATGTGGTTATCTGGATTAATTGTTATGTGGTTTAAAGGTTATGTGGTTATGTGGTTATGCAGTTATGTGGCTATGTGGTTATGTGGTTATATGTTTATATGGTTATGTGGTTATGTGGTTATATGTTCATGTGGTTATGTGCTTATATGGTAATGTGGTTATGTGATATAAGTTTTATATGGTTTAATGGTTTTGTGGTTCTGTGGCTTAATGTATATGATTATATGGTTATATGGATTATATGGTTATATGGTTATATGGTTTAATATGGTTTAATGGTTATGGTTAATGGTTATGTGGTTATGTAGTTATGTGGTTATGTGGTTATGTGGTTATATTGGTTATATGGTTATATGGTTATGTAGTTATGTGGCTATGTGGTTATGTGGTTATGTGGATATGTGGTTATGTGGTTATGTGGTTATGTGTTTATATGGTTATGTGATTATTTTGTTATATTGTTATAGGGTTATGTGGTTATGTGATTATGTGGTTATGTGTATATGTTTTTATGTGGTTATGTGGTAATATGGTTACGTGGTTATGTCGTTATATGGCTATGTGGTTATATTGTTATATGGTTATATAGTTTAATATTTATCTAGTTATATGTTTATATGGTTATATGGTTATATGGTTTTTGTGGTTATATGGTAATATGGTTATATTTTTATGGTTATGTGGGTATGTGGTTATATGTTTATATGGTTATATGGTTATGTGGTTATGGGATTGTGTTGCTATATGGTTATTTGGTTATGTGGTTATGTGGTTATGTGGATATGTGTTTATGTGGTTATGTGGTTATGTTGTTATATGGTCATATGGATATGTGGTTATGTGGTTATATGGTTATATTGCTCTGTGGTTATGTGTTTATGTGTTTATGTGTTTATGTGTTTAAGTTTTTATGTGTTTATGTGTTTATGTGTTTATGTGTTTATGTGTTTATGTGTTTATGTGGTTATGTGGTTATATGGTTATGTGGTTTATGTGGCTATGTAGTTATGTCCTTATATGGCTATGTGGTTATATGGTTATATGGTTATATGGTTATATGGTTATATGGTTATATGGTTATATATTTATATGGTTTAATGGTTATGTGGTTTAATGGTTATATGGTTATATGGTTATCGGGTTATGTGATTATGTGGTTATGTGATTATGTGTTTGAGCGTTTATGTTGTTATGTGGTTATGTTGTTATATGGTTATATGGATATGTGGTTATGTGATTATATGGTTATATTGCTATGTGGTTATGTGTTTATGTGTTTATGTGGTTATGTGGTTATGTGGTAGTTATGTGTCCTTATATGGTTAAGTGGTTATGTGGTTATATGGTTATATGGTTATATGGTTATATAGTTATATGGTTATATGTGATTATATGGTTATATTGTTATATGGTTATATGATTATATGGTTATATGGTCATATGGTTATATAGTTATATGGTTTAATGGTTTAATGGTTATGTGGTATAATGGTTATGTGGTTATGTGGTTATGTGTTATGTGGTTATGTGGTTATGTGGTTATGTGGTTATGTGGTTATGTGGTTATGTGGTTATGTGGTTATGTGGTTATGTGGTTATGTGGTTATGTGGTTATGTGGTTATGTGGTTTTGTGGTTATGTGGTTATATGGTTATATGGTTATATGGTTATATTGATTAATGTTTATATGGTTTAATGGTTTAATGGTTTTGTAGTTATGTGGTAAATTGGTTATGTAGTTATATGGTTCAACGGTTATATGGTTATCGGGTTATGTGGTTATGTGGTTATGTGTTTATGTGGTTATGTGGTTATGTTGTTATATGGTTATATGGATATGTGGTTATGTGGTTATATGGTTATATTGCTATGTGGTTATGTGTTTACGTGTTTATGTGTTTATGTGGTTGCGTGGCTATGTAGTTATATCCTTATATGGTTAAGTGGTTATGTGGTTATATGGTTATATGGTTATATGGTTATATGGTTATATAGTTATATGGTTATATATTTATATGGTTATCTTGTTATATGGTTATATGATTATATGGTTATATGGTTATATGGTTATATAGTTATATGGTTTAATGGTTTAATGGTTATGTGGTTATATGGTTATATGGTTATATGGTTATGTGGTTATGTGGTTATGTGGTTATATGGTTATATGGTTATATGGTTATATGGTTATATGGTTATATGGTTATATGGTTATGTGGTTATGTGGTTATGGTTATGTGGTTATGTGGTTATGTGGTTATGTGGTTATGTGGTTATGTGGTTATGTGGTTATGTGGTTATGTGGTTATGTGGTTATGTGCTTATATGGTTATATGGTTATATGGTTTAATGGTTATATGGTTTAATGATTTAATGGTTTTATAGTTATGTGGTAATGTGGTTATGTGGTTATATGGTTTAATGGTTATATGGTTATCGGGTTAGGTGGTTATGTGGTTACATGGTTATGTGGTTATATGGTTATGTGGTTATATGGTTTAATGGTTATGTGGCTTTGTGGTTGTATGGTTATGTGGTTATATGTTTATGTCCTTATATGATAATGTGGTTATCTGGATTAATTGTTATGTGGTTTAAAGGTTATGTGGTTATGTGGTTATGCGGTTATGTGGCTATGTGGTTATGTGGTTATATGGTTATATGGTTATGTGGTTATGTGGTTATATGTTCATGTGGTTATGTGCTTATATGGTCATGTGGTTATGTGGGATATAAGTTTATATGGTTTAATGGTTTTGTGGTTCTGTGGCTTAATGTTTGTATGGTTATATGATTATATGGTTATATGGTTATATGGTTTTATAGTTATATGGTTTAATGGTTTAATGGTTATGTGGTAATATGGTTATGTGGTTATGTGGTTATGTGGTTATGTGGTTATATGGTAATATGGTTATATGGTTATGTAGTTATGTGGCTATGTGGTTATGTGGTTATGTGAATATGTGGTTATGTGGTTATGTGGTTATGTCGTTATATGGCTATGTGGTTATATTTTTTAATGGTTATGTGGTTTAATGGTTATCTGGTTATATTATTATGTGGTTATATGGTTAAGTGGCCATTTGGTTATATGGTTATATGGTTATATGGTTATATGGTTATATGGTTATATGGTTATATGGTTATATGGTTATATTGTTATGTGGTTATGTGGTTATGTGTTTATATGGTTATGTGTTTATATGGTTATGTGATTATTTTGTTATATGGTTATATGGTTATGTGGTTATGTGATTATGTGGTTATGTGTATATGTTTTTATGTGGTTATGTGGTTATGTTGTTATATGGTTATATGGTTATATGGGTATGTGGTTATGTGGTTATATGGTTATATTGCTATGTGTTTATGTGTTTATGTGGTTATGTGGTTTTGTGGTTATGTGGTTATGTGGTTATGTGGCTACGTAGTTATGTCCTTATATGGTTATGTGGTTATGTGGTTATGTGGTTATATGGTTATATGGTTATATGGTTATATAGTTATATGGTTACATCGTTATATGGTTATATTGTTATATGGTTATATGGTTATATGGTTATATGGTTATATGGTTATATGGTTATATGGTTATATGGTTATATGGTTATATGGTTATATGGTTATATGACTATATGGTTATATGGTTATATAATTATATGCTTTAATGGTTTAATGGTTATGTGGTTATATGTGTTAATGGTTATGTGGATAATTATGTGGTTATGTGGTTATGTGGTTATGTGGTTATGTGGTTATGTGGTTACGTGGTTACGTGGTTATGTGTTTATGTGGTTATGTGGTAATATGGTTACGTGGTTATGTCGTTATATGGCTATGTGGTTATATTGTTATATGGTTATATAGTTTAATATTTATCTAGTTATATGTTTATATGGTTATATGGTTATATGGTTTTGTGGTTATATGATAATATGGTTATATTTTTATGTGGTTATGTGGTTATGTGGTTATATGGTTATGTGGTTATATGGTTATGGGATTGTGTTGCTATATGGTTATTTGGTTATGTGGTTATGTGGTTATGTGGATATGTGTTTATGTGGTTATGTGGTTATGTTGTTATATGGTTATATGGATATGTGGTTATGTGGTTATATGGTTATATTGCTCTGTGGTTATGTGTTTATGTGTTTATGTGTTTATATGTTTAGGTTTTTATGTGTTTATGTGTTTATGTGTTTATGTGTTTATGTGTTTATGTGTTTATGTGTTTATGTGTTTATGTGTTTATGTGGTTATGTGGTTATATGGTTATGTGGTTATGTGGTTATGTGGTTATGTGGCTACGTAGTTATGTCCTTATATGGCTAAGTGGTTATGTGGTTATATGGTTATATGGTTATATGGTTATATGGTTATATGGTTATATAGTTATATGGTTATATGTTTATATGGTTATATTGTTATATGGTTATATGATTATATGTTTATATGGTTATATGGTTATATAGTTATATGGTTTAATGGTTATATGGTTTAATGGTTATATGGTTATATGGTTATCGGGTTATGTGATTATGTGGTTATGTGATTATGTGTTTATGTGGTTATGTGGTTATGTTGTTATATGGTTATATGGATATGTGGTTATGTGATTATATGGTTATATTGCTATGTGGTTATGTGTTTATGTGTTTATGTGGTTATGTGGCTACGTAGTTATGTCCTTATATGGTTAAATGGTTATGTGGTTATATGGTTATATGGTTATATGGTTATATAGTTATATGGTTATATGATTATATGGTTATATTGTTATATGGTTATATGATTATATGGTTATATGGTCATATGGTTATATAGTTATATGGTTTAATGGTTTAATGGTTATGTGGTTATATGGTTATGTGGTTATGTGGTTATTTGGTTATGTGGTTATGTGGTTATGTGGTTATGTGGTTATGTGGTTATGTGGTTATGTGGTTATGTGGTTATGTGGTTATGTGGTTATGTGGTTATGTGGTTATATGGTTATATGGTTATATGGTTATATTGATTAATGTTTATATGGTTTAATGGTTTAATGGTTTTGTAGTTATGTGGTAAATTGGTTATGTAGTTATATGGTTCAACGGTTATATGGTTATCGGTTTATGTGGTTATGTGGTTATGTGGTTATGTGTTTATGTGGTTATGTGGTTATGTTGTTATATGGTTATATGGATATGTGGTTATGTGGTTATATGGTTATATTGCTATGTGGTTATGTGTTTATGTGTTTATGTGTTTATGTGGTTGCGTGGCTATGTAGTTATGTCCTTATATGGTTAAGTGGTTATGTGGTTATATGGTTATATGGTTATATGGTTATATGGTTATATGGTTATATAGTTATATGGTTATATATTTATATGGTTATCTTGTTATATGGTTATATGATTATATGGTTATATGGTTATATGGTTATATAGTTATATGGTTTAATGGTTTAATGGTTATGTGGTTATATGGTTATATGGTTATATGGTTATGTGGTTATGTGGTTATGTGGTTATATGGTTATATGGTTATATGGTTATATGGTTATATGGTTATATGGTTATATGGTTATGTGGTTATGTGGTTATGTGGTTATGTGGTTATGTGGTTATGTGGTTATGTGGTTATGTGGTTATGTGGTTATGTGGTTATGTGGTTATGTGGTTATGTGGTTATATGGTTATATGGTTATATGGTTTAATGGTTATATGGTTTAATGATTTAATGGTTTTATAGTTATGTGGTAATGTGGTTATGTGGTTATATGGTTTAATGGTTATATTGTTATCGGGTTAGGTGGTTATGTGGTTACATGGTTATGTGGTTATATGGTTATGTGGTTATATGGTTTAATGGTTATGTGGCTTTGTGGTTGTATGGTTATGTGGTTATATGTTTATGTCCTTATATGATAATGTGGTTATCTGGATTAATTGTTATGTGGTTTAAAGGTTATGTGGTTATGTGGTTATGCGGTTATGTGGCTATGTGGTTATGTGGTTATACGGTTATATGGTTATGTGGTTATGTGGTTATATGTTCATGTGGTTATGTGCTTATATGGTCATGTGGTTATGTGGGATATAAGTTTATATGGTTTAATGGTTTTGTGGTTCTGTGGCTTAATGGTTGTATGGTTATATGATTATATGGTTATATGGTTATATGGTTTTATAGTTATATGGTTTAATGGTTTAATGGTTATGTGGTAATATGGTTATGTGGTTATGTGGTTATGTGGTTATATGGTAATATGGTTATATGGTTATGTAGTTATGTGGCTATGTGGTTATGTGGTTATGTGGATATGTGGTTATGTGGTTATGTGGTTATGTGGTTATGTCGTTATATGGCTATGTGGTTATATTTTTTAATGTTTATGTGGTTTAATGGTTATCTGGTTATGTTGTTATGTGGTTATATGGTTAAGTGGCCATTTGGTTATATGGTTATATGGTTATATGGTTATATGGTTATATGGTTATATGGTTATATGGTTATATGGTTATGTGGTTATGTGGTTATGTGTTTATATGGTTATGTGTTTATATGGTTATGTGATTATTTTGTTATATGGTTATATGGTTATGTGGTTATGTGATTATGTGGTTATGTGTATATGTTTTTATGTGGTTATGTGGTTATGTTGTTATATGGTTATATGGGTATGTGGTTATGTGGTTATATGGTTATATTGCTATGTGTTTATGTGTTTATGTGGTTATGTGGTTTTGTGGTTATGTGGTTATGTGGTTATGTGGCTACGTAGTTATGTCCTTATATGGTTATGTTGTTATGTGGTTATGTGGTTATATGGTTATATGGTAATATGGTTATATAGTTATATGGTTATATGGTTATATGGTTATATTGTTATATGGTTATATAGTTATATGGTTATATGGTTACATGGTTATATGGTTATATGGTTATATAGTTAAATGGTTTAATGGTTTAATGGTTATGCGGTTATATGGTTATGTGGTTATGTGGTTATGTGGTTATAGGGTTATATGGTTATATGGTTATGTGGTTATGTGGTTATGTGGTTATGTGGTTATCTGGTTATCTGGTTATGTGGCTATGTGGTTATGTGGTTATGTGGTTATGTGGTTTTATGATTTTATGGTTATATGGTTTAATGGTTATATGGTTTAATGGTTTAATGATTTTGTAGCTATGTGTTTACGTGGTTATGTGGTTATATTGTTTAATGGTTATATGGTTGTCGGATTATGTGGTTATGTGGTTACATGGTTATGTGGTTATATGGTTATGTGGTTGTATGGCTTAATGGTTATGTGGCTTTGTGGTTGTATGGTTATGTGGTTATATGGTTATGTCCTTATATGATTATCTGGTTATCTGGATTAATTGTTATGTGGTTTAAAGGTTATGTGGTTATGTGGTTATGCGGTTATGCGGTTATGCGGTTATGCGGTTATGCGGTTATGGGGTTATGTGGTTATGTGGTTATATGTTCATGTGGTTATGTGCTTATATGGTTATGTATTTATGTGGTTAGGTGGGATATAAGTTTATATGGTTTAATGGTTTTGTGGTTCTGTGGCTTAATGGTCGTATGGTTATATGATTATATGGTTATATGGTTATATGGTTTTATAGTTATATGGTTTAATGGTTTAATGGTTATGTGGTAATATGGTTATGTGGTTATATGGTAATATGGTTATATGGTTATGTGGTTATGTGGCAATGTGGTTATGTGGTTATGTGGTTATGTGGATATGTGGTTATGTGGTTATGTGGTTATTTTTTTTATGTGGTTATGTGGTTATGTGGTTATGTGGTTATGTGGTTATATGGTAAAATGGTTATATGTTTTAGCGGTTATATGGTTTAATGGTTTAACGGTTTAATGGTTTTGTAGTTATGTGGTAATGTGGTTATGTGGTTATGTGGTTTAATGGTTATATGGTTATCGGGTTATGTGGTTACATGGTTATGTGGTTATATGGTTATGTGGTTATTTGGTTTAATGGTTATGCGGCTTTGTGATTGTATGGTTATGTAGTTATATGGTTATATCCTTATATGGTTATGTGGTTATCTGAATTAATTGTTATGTGGTTTAAAGGTTATGTGGTTATGTGGTTATGCGGTTATATGGTTATGTGGTTATGTGGTTATGTGGTTATGTGGTTATATGGTAATATGGTTATATGGTTATGTAGTTATGTGGCTATGTGGTTATGTGGTTATGTGGATATGTGGTTATGTGGTTATGTGGTTATGTGGTTATGTCGTTATATGGCTATGTGGTTATATTTTTTAATGTTTATGTGGTTTAATGGTTATCTGGTTATGTTGTTATGTGGTTATATGGTTAAGTGGCCATTTGGTTATATGGTTATATGGTTATATGGTTATATGGTTATATGGTTATATGGTTATATGGTTATATGGTTATATGGTTATATTGTTATGTGGTTATGTGGTTATGTGTTTATATGGTTATGTGTTTATATGGTTATGTGATTATTTTGTTATATGGTTATATGGTTATGTGGTTATGTGGATATGTGGTTATGTGGTTATGTGGTTATGTGGTTATGTGGTTATGTGGTTATGTGGTAAAATGGTTATATGTTTTAGCGGTTATATGGTTTAATGGTTTAATGGTTTAATGGTTTTGTAGTTATGTGGTAATGTGGTTATGTGGTTATATGGTTTAATGGTTATATGGTTATCGTGTTATGTGGTTACATGGTTATGTGGTTTAATGGTTATGCGGCTTTGTGATTGTATGGTTATGTAGTTATATGGTTATGTCCTTATATGGTTATGTGGTTATCTGAATTAATTGTTATGTGGTTTAAAGGTTATGTGGTTATGTGGTTATGCGGTTATATGGTTATGTGGTTATGTGGTTATGTGGTTATATGGTTATGTGGTTTAATGGTTTAATGGTTATGTGGTTATGTGGTTATGTGGTTATGTGGTTATGTGGTTATGTGATTATGTGGTTATGTGGTTATATGGTTATGTAGTTATGTGTGTATATGGTTATATGGATATGTAGTTATATGGTTATATGGTTATATGGATATGTGGTTATATCGTTTAATATTTATGTGGTTATATAGTTATGTGGTTATGTGGTTATGTGATTATATCGTTATATGGCTATGTGGTTATATGGTCAATGGTTATATGGTTATATGGTTATATGGTTATATGGTTATATGGTTATATGGTTATATAGTTATATGGTTACATCGTTATATGGTTATATTGTTATATGGTTATATGGTTATATTGTTATATGGTTATATGGTTATATGGTTATATGGTTATATGGTTATATGACTATATGGTTATATGGTTATATAATTATATGCTTTAATGGTTTAATGGTTATGTGGTTATATGTTTTAATGGTTATGTGGATAATATGTGGTTATGTGGTTATGTGGTTATGTGGTTACGTGGTTACGTGGTTATGTGGTTATGTGGTTATGTGGTAATATGGTTACGTGGTTATGTCGTTATATGGCTATGTGGTTATATTGTTACATGGTTATATAGTTTAATATTTATCTAGTTATATGTTTATATGGTTATATGGTTATATGATTTTGTGGTTATATGATTATATGGTTATATTTTTATGTGGTTATGTGGTTATGTGGTTATATGGTTATGTGGTTATATGGTTATGGGATTGTGTTGCTATATGGTTATTTGGTTATGTGGTTATGTGGTTATGTGGATATGTGTTTATGTGGTTATGTGGTTATGTTGTTATATGGTTATATGGATATGTGGTTATGTGGTTATATGGTTATATTGCTCTGTGGTTATGTGTTTATGTGTTTA
This sequence comes from Trachythela sp. YZ-2020, assembly GCA_016169945.1. Classification (NCBI taxonomy): domain Eukaryota; kingdom Metazoa; phylum Cnidaria; class Anthozoa; order Malacalcyonacea; family Clavulariidae; genus Trachythela; species Trachythela sp. YZ-2020. The sequence continues at coordinate 35,548 of JADLSH010000298.1, forward strand.
TGTGTTTATGTGTTTATGTTTTTATGTGTTTATGTATTTATGTGTTTATGTGTTTATGTGTTTATGTGTTTATGTGTTTATGTGTTTATGTGTTTATGTGTTTTTGTGGTTATGTGGTTATATGGTTATGTGGTTATGTGGTTATGTGGTTATGTGGTTATGTGGCTACGTAGTTATGTCCTTATATGGCTATGTGGTTATATGGTTATATGGTTATATGGTTATATGGTTATATGGTTATATGGTTATATGGTTATATGGTTATATAGTTATATGGTTATATGTTTATATGGTTATATTGTTATATGGTTATATGATTATATGTTTATATGGTTATATGGTTATATAGTTATATGGTTTAATGGTTTAATGGTTATGTGGTTATATGGTTATGTGGTAATGTGGTTATATGGTTATGTGGTTATGTGGTTATATGATTATATGGTTATGTGGTAATGTGGTTATATGGTTATGTGGTTATGTGGTTATATGGTTATATGGTTATACACTGCAAAAAATGCATGAGTAACTGTTACTCATTTGTCGAGTAATCGCACAGATTACTCAATATTTTGAGTAAATTCTACTCTGCTTTCCCCGCTAAACTGATTTTACTCCTGATTTTGAGTAACAAAAACTCAGATTTTTGAGTAAAGTTATTTTAGTATTTTCTACTCTAACACAAGAGTACAATTTACTCATTTCTTGAGTAAACCACAAATTTATGTTAACTCAAGAAATGAGTAAGTTGCACCTACTCAATATTTTGAGTAAAATAATATTTTTACTCACATTTTGAGTAAACAATGAATTTACTCAAACCTTGAGTGATATAAAGCTTACTCAGACATTGAGTAAATTACACAATCTATTTACTCAAAGTTTGAGTAAGTTTATACCAACTCAATATTTTGAGTAAAAGTAGATTTTTTACTCATATATTGAGTGAATGATGAATTTACTCAAATCTGAGTAAGGCAATATGTTAAGGTTACTCAATTTTCGATTAAAGTTTTAGAAAATCTGTACTCATTTTGTGTGTAAACAACGTTTATATCACTTTCTACCATACTGAACAAATTTTAAACGTTCAACTGTCTGTATTTCCTATTTGCACACAATTAATGCCATATAATGTCTATTCTTCTAATGGCAAATGTCAACAGTTTTATAAATTATATACATTTTGCATTTTAATTTAAGAAATCTACTCTGTAACGCAAAACGACGAACAGTTTATTTGCATTGTTCCCAAATCCGTGATGGGTGCCAAGAGGGTGGAAATCTTGCAGGTTTTCTTGCTTAACAAAATGAACATCATCACTATGAACCACTTGATAGGCATTTAGATGTTCTGAATATTCCAGCACCGGCAAAGACTTGTATTGTAACACAATGTTTCCCCTGACAAGTAAAACTTTACTTATCTGACCAAAGGTTGGTTGACCATAATTCGATGTGACGCAAAAGTTTCTTAATTGCATTACACTCGGCACAGTATGGACAGTTGAACATAATATTATTTCATCATAGACATAGCAATTAGAAACTTTACAAGACAACTGAGGTTTACTAGGATTTTGAACACGCCTCACATGTAGAGCAATGGTCGAGTTTCTTTAACTGTGATTGACATATATATACAGTGTCAGTGAAATATAGGGATACGTAACATCATCTGATACTGTATATCTGTCTTATATATATATATTTTTCACTAAACATAGAAATGCTTTATGTCAGGCTCTTAGATAAAAATCTGTAGATAAAATGTCTCTAAACCTTCTACATCAATTTCAATCGAGTGAGATGCAGAGAAAAAATATTGTATTACCACACACACACTATTAACTAATCCCCAAAATAGGGTAATTTATGAATTTATTATACCAGGGGCCGGTTGTACGAAGCCCGTTTAGCCCATCGGCCCCATCCGGTGGATAACTCAAAAAAATAGATCAAGTTTATACATTCATGAAACAACCAAACTAAAATATTGCAACTTGAATAGAACAATTATATTGGCAACTACATATTGTGCAGCCAGATCGAATATGGTGACAGGTGGGTCTATTTTTGGTCTATTGAGACAGGATTAGAGAGGTTCCTTTCTTAATCTCATGTGATCCCGTCTCACTAAACGAGTTTCCGGTCTTAAATTCCTTTATGATGTGTCATGGAACTCTGACGTAAAGCGATCGGCCAATCAGCATGCGATGCAGATGTTACTGACCAATCAGCGACCGTGACCATTATACAATATTGAAGATGCTGACAACAGTAGATGATGTTAAAGCGTGGCTTATTGAAGTTGGTTTTGGCGATTACTGTGATGCGTTTGAAGGTATGCGAATAAAATAAATAGTCATACAGCGTCTAACAGCGACATGTCGTGTGAAATAATTTCTTCAATAGGTATATATAGTGTCTGTATTTCGCTAGTTTTCAAGATCTCAGAGTGGTAAATACATTAAACTAGGTATTCAGACCACAAAAACAATATATTTGCGCTTGAAGTATATAAATCTCGTGCCGTATATAAATATCTGGCGTTTATAGTTTATACTGACGCTTGTGGCTGTGCGCATAATTTCCAAATATGTCAACTGGATTTAGGTCCTGGTTTATAGCCAAGGTCCTGATATATACCATATCTAAATGCCTGAAATAGTATTAAACAACGAGTATTTCTACTTGACAAATCGATTCTAGACTCAAACTCAGGAAATGTATACCACCTTTGTCTTCGATTCGCCGTATGGGCTATTCGATTATTGGCCATTATTTACAACATACATGTTACTTAAATATCTTAATGCCTATATATCAGGATAATTTCTGTAACCAAAACTTAAATAGGGATATATTATCATTGACAAATAGGCCAAAATATAATTTTTTATTCATATTTGATCAGTTAATCCATAGTTAATAGAAATACTAATCATGTCATCAGTCAGATCAGTGTATAGCGCAAAGGTCAAAGCGCATATGGTGTATTATCTATACTTATTGGAATTAATAGCAACTTAATTACAAAGCTTCGGCCTTTAATATTCCCCCAAAACATCAAAGCATTATAATACCCCTAAGGACCTGTGCCTTTTGGCCTGGCTGGCCCCCTCAGCTTTGCTGGGCCAGTCTGACATTTGCTTCACATGAGGCTAGTGATTTTGGCGGGAAAGCAAAATGCATTTTTTTTTCAAAAAACACTATTTTATTGTGGGTAACTACTTCAGGAGACGATCTCAAAAACATCAAAACTATAGATAAGGCGGGATCTCGCCTCTTGCGAATCAGTCATGTAAAGCGGGCCAGTCCGGCTCATGAACTAAGCTAAAGCTGATTTACCCCAGTGCCACAAGCCCACAACTATGAAAATGCACCTATTAACTGGTACTTTTTAATCAAACCCTGATAGAGTACATATAGATTTATCTCTTTAAAACCTTATTGACAATTTGAAAATAAAAATATATATATTTGATTTTTTAGAGAATATGATTGATGGAGAAGCCCATAAAGTTTTGTCAGAAAGGGCATCAGAATTGCTAGTACCTGTAATCGGGCACGGGATGAAGTTCCTGCAGAAGCTGGGGGAACTTAAAAGGCAAAGTCGATTGGAGGTCGAAAGCGAAAATGCAACATCTCCAAGAATGAAAAGTATAGCAGTTGATGATCCAAACCATGTATGTACATCTGCCGATGTACTAACCCATGACCAGCAAAACAGTAATGCAGGACCAACAGAGGAGGAATCAAGGTTGGTATTCCTTATATTCATTTTTTATTGCAAAATGCCCTGATTATTTATATAGGTATGGCTTTACCCATCTTTGGATGACAGGGGTTTTAAAAAATTCTCAAGTTAAGCTTTTCATCTAGTTATCTGATGACTGATTACAGGGAGCAGTGAAAGAATTGTGTCTGATGAATGTGCGTCAGTCTATTAAACCATTAGGCTCCTTGAGAGTTAAAAACACAGGAATTTTATTATGGCATTTGTTTCAATGTTATAACCCTTGGGAGCATGATGGCTGGGGGTGGTTCAATTGACTCTGCTTCAATTGTCTGGGAACTATTATTAAGTGCCATGAAATTTAATTTGGCAAGTGAAATGCAGGACCCGAAGCTTTAATGTCTCAGCTCTCTAATGATTGCCCATAACACATTGAGGCATTTAACACAGCAAGGTGCTTTAATTTTTGTTGCATGGCTATAGGTGCATATGCTTCTTAGTGTTACAGATATTAATAACAACAATATGATTTCTAATGTCTCATGGTACAGATATGGTTAGGAGGGACTTTTCTATGCGTCGTTTCGCATTGTTTTCCACTTGAAATAAACAGAATTGATTTTCACTGCAACAAGTGAGGAGGAATTTGAGTGGCATGTATATACAAGCAGCTCATGAAAGGCAATATTCATAGATATATACCTTCATAGATATATACCTTGTTGATTTTTAATATTATTACATGGTTCAGACATAGCTACAGTAATTAATGGGGTGCTTGGGGAACCATGATTTACATTTTTTTTCACTATTAATAATTGACATTTAGCCTTAACTCGTGCAAACAGTATTTGGCAATGCGACTGAATTAACAATACGGTTTGTCTAGACTTTTGACTTTAGTAGTGCTGTGTCTCAGCTTTTGTGTAAGGTGGGACTTGCCGCCTTTGACCAATAGCTCACTCAGGTGACACTTTGAACGAGAGTCGCCTGTCAGTGAGAACTACTAAGACAGAATTCAAGACTTGTGTACATTTATGTTGATGCAGTTTACTGTTGTTGTGTAAGGCGGTATGATTTTCTAAAAATTGATTAGCAAAAGGCTACTAATTTAAATAACAGCACAGATTGTCTTGAATATAGTACTCGGCAGTGCTGTTTTACAGCTTTTGTGTAAGGGCGCCCACAGCACCTTTGACCAATAGTTCACTCAGGTGGCACTTTCAGAGCCACCTGTCAGTGAGAATTGCTTTGTCCTTATTCAAAACTTGTATTCATTTATGTTGATGCAGTTTACTGTTGTTGTGTAAGGTGGTTTTTGCCACCTTTTACCAGCACCTCTTTTGAGTGGCATGTAAATACAAGCCACTCATTAAAGGGGAGATACATAGACGTGTACATTCTGTGCTTTAGAGACTTTTTGGGCTATTAATAAATAAACCGGTTCTAAGAACAAGTGCATTAGTATGAACTTAATTGTTTGGATCAAAAATTGTTTACATGTATGATTTTCTAAAAATTGATTAGCAAAAGGCTACTAATTAAAATAACAGTACAGATTGTCTTGAATATTGTACTTGGCAGTGCTGTTTTACAGCTTTTGTGTAAGGTTGCCCACATCACCTTTGACCAATAGCTCACTCAGGTGGCACTTTCAGAGCCACCTGTCAGTGAGAATTGCTTTGTCCTTATTCAAAACTTGTATTCCTTTATGTTGATGCAGTTTACTGTTGTTGTGTAAGGTGGTTTTTCCACCTTTTACCAGCACCTCTTTTGAGTTGCATGTAAATACAAGCCACTCATTAAAGGGGAGATACATAGACGTGTACATTCTGTGCTTTAGAGACTTTTTGGGCTATTAATAAATAAACCGGTTCTAAGAACAAGTGCATTAGTATGAACTTAATTTGTTTGGATCAAAAATTGTTTACATGTATGATTTTCTAAAAATTGATTAGCAAAAGGCTGCTAATTAAAATAACAGTACAGATTGTCTTGCATATTGTACTTGGCAGTGCTGTTTTACAGCTTTTGTGTAAGGTCGCCCACAGCACTTTTGACCAATAGTTCACTCAGGTGGCACTTTCAGAGCCACCTGTCAGTGAGAATTGCTTTGTCCTTAAGTATTCAAAACTTGTATTCATTTATGTTGATGCAGTTTACTGTTGTTGTGTAAGGTGGTTTTTGCCACCTTTTACCAGCACCTCTTGTGAGTGGCTTGTAAATACAAGCCACTCATTAAAGGGGAGATACATAGACGTATGCAGTCTGTGCTTTAGAGACTATTTGGGCTATTAATAAATAAACCGGTTCTAAGAACAAGTGCATTAATTATTATCAACTTAATTTGTTTGATCAAAATTGTTTACATGTATGATTTTCTAAAAATTGATTAGCAAAAGGCTACTAATTAAAATAACAGTACAGATTGTCTTGCATATTGTACTTGGCAGTGCTGTTTTACAGCTTTTGTGTAAGGTCGCCCACAGCACTTTTGACCAATAGTTCACTCAGGTGGCACTTTCAGAGCCACCTGTCAGTGAGAATTGCTTTGTCCTTAAGTATTCAAAACTTGTATTCATTTATGTTGATGCAGTTTACTGTTGTTGTGTAAGGTGGTTTTTGCCACCTTTTACCAGCACCTCTTGTGAGTGGCTTGTAAATACAAGCCACTCATTAAAGGGGAGATACATAGACGTATGCAGTCTGTGCTTTAGAGACTATTTGGGCTATTAATAAATAAACCGGTTCTAAGAACAAGTGCATTAATTATTATCAACTTAATTTGTTTGATCAAAATTGTTTACATGTATGATTTTCTAAAAATTGATTAGCAAAAGGCTACTAATTAAAATAACAGTACAGATTGTGTTGAATATTGTACTTGGCAGTGCTGTTTTACAGCTTTTGTGTAAGGTTGCCCACAGCACCTTTGACCAATAGCTCACTCAGGTGGCACTTTCAGAGCCACCTGTCAGTGAGAATTGCTTTGTCCTTATTCAAAACTTGTATTCATTTATGTTGATGCAGTTTACTGTTGTTGTGTAAGGTGGTTTTTGCCACCTTTTACCAGCACCTCTTTTGAGTGGCATGTAAATATAAGCCACTCATTAAAGGGGAGATACATAGACGTGTACATTCTGTGCTTTAGAGACTTTTTGGGCTATTAATAAATAAACCGGTTCTAAGAACAAGTGCATTAGTATGAACTTAATTTTTTTGTGAAGATAAATTTGCATTAAAATCTTAACCCGTTAAGCTGCAACATGCTCTACCATATTACTTACCCATTATTTTAGGTTATTATGTTTGGGTGAATGATGATGCTATGTACTGTTGTTTCAAATGAGGTTCAATGCTAATAACTCACTTACTTTTATAGCAGAAACACATGATGTTGCAATGATAGTTCTGCCAATTCTCCTTCAGCAGAAAGCTGGGAAGCAGAAAGCTGGGAATCACTTAATCGAGATGATCCCGGTGATTTATATCATTTTAGATTTCTATTAATGATCTGCCTACATGATACCATATCTTGCCTACAGCACTTTAACTTCAAAAAATATACTTGTTATATCATACCCCCTCATTTTTTCCTTAGAAAGAGATCGTTAATTTACATTTATATTTTTTCATGACAGGAAGGTGGAAGCTTTGATGATCTTGCAACAGACGGACATGCAAGAATATTGGTGAAAGGAAGATTAGAAGACCAAATGGAGAAAGCTGTTGTTGCAGAAAACATAGTTATTTGCAAAGTCCAAGGATCCCTGGTCGAAGCGGTTGTTGCGTACATAGCAGCAAATTATGTTTTTATGTTTGAATATCCGGTAGGATTCACCAATTTATGTTTGTTTTTGCAGAAATGCATTCTGCACATTAATGATGGCAATAAGTTGCCAATAACATTATTAAACTTCATTAACAAACTAGATGCAATTCTATAACTATACCCTGTGACTACATGCCTGGCAGCCGGCAGTATTTTCAAAATACTATAGATGCCCGGCAGTCTAGAATTTTGTAGTTTTTAGAGATTAAACCACCCCCAAAAGTGACCCAAAACCTAACCCTAACCCTTGAATGTGAAAACTAGTCAGAAAAATAGAGTTTGAAATTTTTTAATAACAAGTGTCTCTGCCAGATTCAAATCCGCAACTTGGGTCTCGCAAGCGCCGCACTAACCACTACACCACCAGCAGCATCACTGAAAACATTCGTAACAAATAATTTTATAGTGATATCAGTACAAAACTATTGACCGGCTGCCGGGCATGTAGACACTTTGATAACTATATAATCCAGAATGAATTGCTTTGCTTTCTAATATGTTTATATGTATATATACAGCCAATTCAAAAAAGGTTGTCCTTCAAAATATCTTAAACCTTAAATATTGAGCAAGCAAGGTATGACATGTATTACTTATTTGGAGCCTTAGATTTGACATTAGCTTAGTAAACCAAGTATCGCTACATCATAAGTGTTTATTATATGCCCTTGCATTGTTACAAAGCACATTTCCTGTGTTAAAGACTCTAAATAGGAAGTTATCCATCATCCCTTGCACGCTCAATGTGGCTGTATGTAGATGGCTAAACCTTGTTAAATTAGACTTCAAAAAGGCATTTGATTAACGCACAAGAACCTGGCAGGCATATATATTGTGTTAATGAATCAAATTATGCAAACAAGGTTTGCTCACGTATACAAGTAGACTTTAACTCACCATTTAATATGTTCGTATTGTACCGTTTGTACGAGTCGTATATCCAATTGACAAATGTATAGTCATGCTGTTTCTCGAAACTTGGTTCAAAATTCAATATATCAAGGTTTATCCATATACAGGTTTTGCTCTACTTCAACAAATTAGCTAAATTATTAATATGATGAAGGAAGCAATTTTAGAATAACTTGCTGCACGTGCTAGAGTATACACATTTGTTATCAGAAACCGCTGACTAGATAATTTCTTCTATATACATGCATGATTATAGAATACAGTAGTTTTTAAATTATTTTGTTACGAACTTGAATATTGGTAATATTTTAAGGGAATCATTGGAAATTCCATAATAATATTTTCTTTTGCTATCAATGTTTGAGGGACTCGTTTCTTGAGCGACTGTTTTTTATTATGATTAAAGCAAGTACAGTACTGAACTACAACTCACGTTTATGAGTAACTTTACTCAAAGTTTGAGTAAAATCAAAATTTGCGCAAAAATAGGAGTAACTATGGGTACATTTTCATTGAGTAAGTGGAACTCTTTTTTTGAGTTATAGATACTCAGTTTCTTCAGTGAGTTTACTCGAAGTTTGAGTAAAATCACAATTTGCGCAAAAATAGGAGTAACTATGGGTACATTTTCATTGAGTAAGTGGAACTCTTTTTTTGAGTTATAGATACTCAGTTTCTTGAGTCATTTACTCAATATTTTGAGTACCATTTACTCGGGATTTTTTGCAGTGTATGGTTATATGTTTATGTGGTTATGTGGTTATATGGTTATATGGTTATGTGGTTATGCGGTTATGTGGTTATGTGGTTATGTGGTTATATGGTTTTATGGTTATATCGTTTAATGGTTATGTGGTTTAATGGTTTAATGGTTTAATGGTTTAATGTTTTTTTTAGTTATGTGGTTATTTGGTTATGTGGTTATATGGTTTAATGGTTTAATGGTTATATGGTTATCGGGTTATGTGGTTATGTGGTTATGTGGTTATGTGGTTACATGGTTATGTGGTTATATGGTTATGTGGTTATATGGTTTAATGGTTATGTGGCTTTGTGGTTGTATGGTTATGTGGTTATATGGTTATGTCCTTATATGATTATGTGGTTATCTGGATTAATTGTTATGTGGTTTAAGGGTTAAGTGGTTATGTGGTTATGCGGTTATGTGGTTATGTGGTTATATGGTTATATGATTATATGGTTATGTGGTTATATGTTTATGTGGTTATGTGCTTATATGGTTATGTTGAAATATCGACACCCATAAGTGCTTCAAGAAAAAAACTAAGTCAACATGGTGTTCAGGAGTCTGCTAAAGGTGAAGGAATAGCAGCCATTCGATCATCGGAATACAAACTTGTTGATATTGGACAGCTGTCATCTGCTCTTTCTGACATCCATAGATGTGAACAAGGTAGGCCAGCCGTGTAACTTGTTGTTATTAGTCATTGAATATATTTTAATAACTACAGGTTTTTATAGATTTTAAATATTCTGCAAAGAGTTGTTATAAACACTGCAAAATATTTATTGTAGCCCATGATAATATTCAGCATGTTTATGTAAATAAGCTTTAGTAACATTAGAATATTCTTTTGTATGTAATAATTTTAACACTTTGGTATAGGATATTTCACGCTTGATGAAGAAGAAGATAGAAGACAGGGATTAATGTCAAGGTTGACAGTTGAATGCAGCACATGCGATAATATAGAGGTGTTGGATACATCTACCACTGTAGCCCGAAGGGGAACATCTTTCGACGTTAATCGACGACTCGTGCACAGCAGTATCGAAACGGGTGGTGGCTACGAAGGCCTGGCTACATTATGCAGCATTATGAACATGCCATGCATGTCAAAGCCTGCATATTATAAACAGTTAGAGACCATTCTCCTAGTCTTAGAAAGAGAATGTCTGAGTGAACTGAAAAGAGTGGGCGAAAAGGTTCGAAAATCAGTTTTAAAGGAGAACACAGAATTAGATGTTGGGCAGCCAGCAGACATCGCTGTTAGTTTTGACGGCACAATTTGGGCCAAGAGGCATTGAAGGATGCTGAAGGTACCACATATAAAGCTGGTGCCTTCTAATTTTCTTCAGTAAGACTTTGGTCTTGAACTTAGGTTTATAGACTTTACATTTATAGGCCGTAGGATGAGGGTCGAAAATATGCTTAGAAAACAGATTCCGTAGCACCCCTCGTGTAACTACATAATTTTTACATGAATCAATAGATTAGAACGTACTTAGTTAGAATCCACTTCCCCCCAAGCGAAATAGTTGCACAAATTGAAGTACAACCTCTCCAAAGTTCGGGCTTCCTCGTGTTTCGAAATCATGAACGGCCATTGTTGTGTTGCAACTACGCATGCGCTTGACCACAAAACACTTAATGCGCACGCGCAGATAGGAAAACTGATCTCAATAAAACACGCATATTCAAGATGGCACTAATGACGATATGTCGAAAATTCGAATGTCCTCATGTTTTATGCATTTTGAAGGCGTAACCGAGCAACTTTCTAAAGTTACTCGTCAAAGGCTTAAGAAATTTGTCGATTGCAGGAATAAATGGGCGAAACTTAATTGCCTGCAAGCTGAGATAGCGAAGGATTCGTATGATAAGTTTGATGACGAATTCGTCAATTATTCATACTTGGCAGAGAACACAAAAGAAAGTTTTGATTTAGAATGGTACCACCACATGAAATGCTACAAGAAATTTAGCGATGAAGAAAAGATCCGTAGGAAAACGGAGCTAGTACAAGCACGGAAAAGGTCGCTAATACCGTAGACCACACATGCCACATGGAACCAGCATTTACCAGCCGTGGAACCCAGAAGAAAGATTACACGCAATTCAGTCATTTCAGTGGAACCAAGTAAGACCTTGCCTCAAAGAAACAAGCATGTACTACCAGAATGCTGCATTATTTGTGGAAGAGATTCGTCTTGGTTTTCAAGAGACGAGGTATGATTATGTACAATTTCTTGTGTACAGTATCTTTATATTCTATGGACCACCTTTTGGTGGAAAAGTTGTCATATTGTGCCTTACTGTCTTGTGCATATACCTATATGGGTGCATTGAATCTTAATGGGTTAATTATCCAGATAATAAGTTTATTTAAACAAGCATAATATAAGCTACTCTTGATTGTAAAGTTTATGAACACAATGTTCATGAACTTTACAAACCAGAGTAGCTTTATTTTAATACCTGGTTAATTTGTCAAATTCACCCTGCTTTAGGGGCTGTTTATATAAAACCTGGGCTGGCTCGCTGACCGGGCCAGCTGGCGTCTCTTTCAACTTTCATCCCGGCAACCGGGATGACCTGGTTAGTGAGTGTTTATATGGGGAAATTTTCATCCTGGTAAGCGAGATCTCGCCTTTTTCAAGTGAGATCTGTGGAACCGGGCCAGCCCGCTTGTCCATATAAACGCACAGTAGTTTTTACTATAAAATCAATTACATGGCGAGATCTTGCTAAGCGGGCTGGCCCGGTCAGCGAGCCAGCCCGGGTTCCATATAAACATACCCTTAGTTGGTAAATGCCATTTTTAAACAGGCATTCTAAACTTGTATGTTTTGTGTAGAAAACACAAAAGAGAAGAGGAACACCACTAGTGTTGGCAAGTACAATTGATGCTGGCTTATTACGTACAGCTGCTGAGAGGAAAAATGATGAGCAGATACTAGTGCAGATTAGAGATAAAGACTGTGTTGCATTGGAGGTCCGGCTACCACAAAGTTTGCTATAGCAACTATACCATATTCCTTGCAAGGGAGGCAAAGACGACCACAACATGTGCACCACCAGTGTATGAAATATCTTACAATGTATTCTGTAAAGAAGTCATTGAAACTGAAATCCTCAAGGGAAAAGCAATAAAGTACATGATTGAGAAATTTGTTGTCATTGCTAAAGAAACTGAGAATGTGGATGCATCGAAATACAGGTCTTCCGAGCTCAAGCAGCAGCTAATTAACAGTTATCCCCAGCTGGTATTCTATTTGCCTACATCTAGAAATGTTAGTGAAATTGTGTATGCTGAGAACTTGGATACTTCTGATTTAGTTGAGGAACATATGTTGAGTAAAGCTGGAAATAGTGATGAAGAATTTGATGAAGGCGACTGCATAAATAAACAAGGAACCTGGACTAATAAAATTGATGGGAAGAGAGTTAGAAAATAAATAAGATTGTGAACACCGAGTAATACTTATTTATGGCATATCGTAATTTATCTATTAAGCACCCCCCGGCCCCTCTCCTGTAAGCAATTAATTTATAAAATTGTGAAGCATGAAAGTATTGTATTTTAAAGATAATTATGATATTTTACTGATACTTTGGTACGTAACATCACTGTACCCGATGTTGCATATTTATAAAGAGAATCAAACATGCAAACAGACTCTTTGTATATATTAGAAATATGCCCCCCCCCCAAATTAATAGAGAAATTACGGTATCCGTGTTCTATAATGTTTAGGATTGTGATAATATTTAAAGCCTGAAAAACAGATTTGCTTGCAAAAACGTCATGCAATTGCTGTAGTATAAAATAACATCATATTTTTAACAAGTTATTATTGTAATGTTGGCTTGGAAGTGTTCCTGGCGAGGGCTTGACACGGTACAATGGTACATTGCTCAGAATGTTTGGCGAACTCCATTAAAATGCACAGAACATAAAAATATCATATATTTTTAAAACACTCCGATGTCATCTTGTATTACTTCAGCCCTGCTTTCGCACATTTCATAATTTTTTTCTTGTCCAGTTCTGCGTTGAGATCAGTTTTCCTATCTGCGCGTGCGCATTAAGTGTTTTGTGGTCAAGCGCATGCGTAGTTGTAACACAACAATGGCCGTTCATGGATTTCGAAACACGAGAAAGCCCGAACTTTGGAGAGGTTGTACTTCAATTTGTGCAACTATTTCGCTTGGGGGGAAGCGGATTCTAACTAAGTAAGTTCTAATCTATCCATTCATGTAAAAATTATGTAGTTACACGAGGGGTGCTACGGAATTGAACATTTTCGACCCTCATCCCACGGCCTATTACTCATTGTAAACAATACCTGAACTTTAAAGCCGTTTTCTCAAATTCGCACTTTTTACCTTTTGAGAAAGGATATCTCTTGAACGATTTAACCAATTTACATGAAATTTTCAGGATTTGTGTATCTCACCATTGTCTTGGGGATGAACAGAGGATTTTTTAATATATATTTTCTAACATGAGTTATTGAATAAACTTGTCAAGCAAATTTGTATCTTATTTTTAAAACCTCGTGATCCGCTTAGTTTTCAAAATATTAAAAAATCCTCTGTTCATCCCCAAGAAAATGGTAAGATATATATATCCTGAAAATTTCATGTGAATTGGTAAAATCATTCCTGACATATCTTTTCTCAAGCACAGTCTATCGCGAAACAGCATGTTGCCACTTTAACTGCCTGGTTGCCAATAGCAACGCAGTTTTGGTCTTCAAAAATATTTTTTTTAGATTCTTGAGTCCATTAGCTATCTACTGATATATAGTTTGCCAGAGGTTTATTGTAATGAGTCCAGTGTGCAGCCTTAGTTCAGTGAGCCTTATTTTTGGGTTTACCCTCCCCTTATTAAGTGGTTAAGTGGGATATAAATTTATATGGTTTTGTGGTTCTGTGGCTTAATGGTTAGGTGGTTATATGATTATATGGTTATCTGGTTATATAGTTATATGGTTTAATGGTTTAATGGTTTAATGGTTATGTGGTTATATGGTTTAATGGTTTAATGTTTTAATGGTTTAATGGTTATGTGGTTAGGTGGTTATATGGTTATATGTTTATGTGGTTATGTGGTTATGTGGTTACGTGGTTATGTGGTTATGTGGTTATGTGGTAATATGGCTACGTGGTTATGTCGTTATATGGCTATGTGGTTATATTTTTTAAATGTTATGTGGTTTAATGGTTATCTGGTTATGTGGATATATGGTTATATGTTTATGTGGTTATGTGGTTATATGGTTATATGGTTATATTGTTATGTGGTTATATGGTTATGTGGTTATGTGGTTATGTGGTTATATGGTTATGTGATTATGTTGTTATATGGTTATATGGTTATGTGGTTATGTGGTTATATGGTTATATGGTTATATGGTTATATTGTTATATGGTTATATGGTTATGTGGTTATGTTGTTATATGGTTATGTGGTTATGTTGTTATACGGTTATATGGATATGTGGTTATATGGTTATATTGCTATGTGTTTATGTGTTTGTGTGTTTATGTGTTTATGTGGTTATGTGGTTATGTGGTTATGTGGTTATGTGGTTATGTGGTTATGTGGCTACGTAGTTATGTCCTTATATGGTTATGTTGTTATATGGTTATATGGTTATATGGTTATATGGTTATATAGTTATATGGTTATATGATTATATGGTTATATGGTTATATGATTATATGGTTATATTGTTATATGGTTATATGATTATATGGTAATTTGGTTATATGGTTATATAGTTATATGGTTTAATGGTTTAATGGTTATGTGGTTATATGGTTATGTGGCTATGTGGTTATGTGGTTATGTTGATATGTGGTTATATGGTTAAATGGTTATGTGGTTATGTGGTTATGTGGTTATGTGGTTATGTGGTTATGTGGTTATGTGGTCATATGGTTATATGGTTATATCGTTTAATGGTTATGTGGTTTAATGGTTTAATGATTTAATGGTTTAATGGTTATATGGTTATCGGGTTATGTGGTTATAAGTTTTAATGGTTATATGGTTATCGGGTTATGTGGTTATGTGGTTACATGGTTATGTGGTTATATGGTTAAGTGGTTATATGGTTTAATGGTTATGTGGCTTTGTGGTTGTATGGTTATGTGGTTATATGGTTATGTCCTTATATGATTATGTGGTTATATGGATTAATTGTTATGTGGTTTAAAGGTTATGTGGTTATGTGGTTATGCGGTTATGTGGTTATGTGGTTCTGGGGCTTAATGGTTATGTGGTTATGTGGTTATATGTTTATGTGGTTATGTGCTTATATGGTTATGTGGTTATGTGGGTATGTGGGATATAAGTTTATATGGTTTAATGGTTTTGTGGTTCTGTGGCTTAATGGTTATGTGGTTATATGATTATATGGTTATATGGTTATCTAGTTATATAGTTATATGGTTTAATGGTTTAATGGTTATGTGGTTATATGGTTATGTGGTTATGTGGTTATGTGGTTATGTGGTTATGTGGTTATATGGTTATATGGTTATATGGTTATGTGGTTATATGTTTAAGTGGTTATGTGGTTATGTGGTTATATGGTTATATTGCTATGTGGCTATGTGTTTATGTGTTTATGTGTTTATGTGTTTATGTGTTTATGTGTTTATGTGTTTATGTGGTTATGTGGTTATGTGGTTATGTGGTTATGTGGTTATGTGGTTATGTGGTTATGTGGTTATGTGGTTATGTGGCTACGTAGGTATGTCCTTATATGGTTATGTGGTTATGTGGTTATATGGTTATAAGGTTATATGGTTATATTGTTATATGGTTATACGTTTATATGGTTATATGTTTATATGGTTATATTGTTATATGGTTATATGGTAATATGGTTATATGGTTATATGGCTATATAATTATATGGTTATGTGGTTATGTAGTTATGTGGCTATGTTGTTACGTGGTTACGTGGGTATGTCGTTATATGGTTATGTGGCCATGTGGTTATATGGTTATATCGTTATATGGTTATATGGTTATGTGGTTGTATGGTTATATGGTTATAGGTTTATATGGTTATATGGTCTATTGTTATTTTGTTATATGATTATATGGTTATTTGGCTATATGGTTATATAGCTATATGGTTATATAGTTATATGGTTTAATGGTTTAATGGTTATGTGGTTGTGGTTATATGGTTATGTGGTTGTATGGTTATGTGGTTATATGGGTATATTCGTTATGTGGTTATATGGTTATGTGGTTATCTGGTTATGTGGTTATGTGGTTATATGGTTATAGGTTTATATGGTTATATGGTCTATTGTTATATATGGTTATATGATTATATGGTTATTTGGTTATATGGTTCTATAGCTATATGGCTATGTGGGAGGCTTGGAAAGGTTTATTTCTTGAATGTGTCGATAAGCATGCCCCTTTACGAACTAAGCGTGTTCGCTCACGCAAGTCGCCATGGATAACTCCACGGCTAAAAAAGCGATTGCATGAGCGGGATGTACTGAAGCTAAAAACGACTCGATCAAAAAAAAAAACGATTGGCAAAATTTTAAGAATACACGAAACATGGTAAATAATGAAGTTAGGAAAGTTAGGGAATCCTATTACAAAGATGCACTGAATACGAATAAAGGAAACTCACAAAACACTTGGCGAATTATAAATGAACTTTTGTCTAAGAAATCAAAGAATTGTTCTGTGAAGGAAATTGAAGGAAATTGTACACAATGGTACATCTATCTATAATTCAAATGACTTATCAGATACATTTAACGATCATTTCTCTAGTGTTGGGCCAAGACTTGCAAACGAGATACCTGATAATGAAGATTGTCCATCCCATTTAGATTATTTAAGTGACAGTGACGGTCATTTTGAGCTAAATATAACTAGTTCATCAAATGTCCGTACACTGTTATCAAAGTTATGCAAAGCCAAAGCGACTGCCTTGGATAAAATCGTGAATGTTCCGATTTGATAGCTAATCATCTATGTTCAATTTTCAATCAGTCTATTGTCTCAGGTGTTTTCCCCGATGAATGGAAATTATCCAAAGTAATTCCATTATTTAAACGTGGTGAGCGCTCAGACCTAAATAACTATCGTCCGATTTCTATAATACCAGTAGTCGCGAAAGTATTCGAGAGAATCGTTTACGATCAGCTATACGAGTATCTTACTGATAATAACCTGATATCTAGTCGTCAATCTGGCTTTAGAACCCTGCATTCTACTGTTACTGCATTGCTCGAAGCCACGGATAACTGGGCTTACAACATTGACCAAGGTGATGTAAACGCAGTTGTGTTCTTAGATCTCAAAAAAGCATTTGACACTGTCGATCACAATATTCTACTCTCTAAACTAAAAAAATATGGCGTGTCTGGCATAGCATACGATTGGTTTCAATCATACTTACACTCTCGCGAACAACGCTGTTTCGTAAATGGTTCTCTCTCGCATAATCGGCCTTTAACCTGTGGAATTCCTCAGGGGACAATATTGGGTCCGCTTCTTTTTATCATTTATATAAACGATCTGCCTAACTGTCTCGAACATTCACAACCACGAATGTTCGCTGATGATACGCACTTGTCCTTTGCCAACAACAGCATTGAAAATATTGACCTCAAACTGAATGAGGACCTCGCTAGAGTTAATCAGTGGCTTACTGCTAACAAACTAACTCTAAATACATCTAAAACTGAATTCATGCTGATTGGGTCCAGGCAAAGGTTGAGGACGCTTCAGGGTTCTCCGTCGCTAATGATTGGCGAGGAACCTATAAAGCAGGTAAATTACACAAAATCTCTAGGTGTCTTTATCGATCATAACCTCTCGTGGAATATTCATATAGAGAGATTGTGTAAGAAAATTGCAAGTGGTATCGGAGCATTGAAGCGAACTAGACCCTTTGTTCCTTACCATACTCTGCTATCTATTTTTAACTCTTTAGTGCAGCCACACTTCGATTATTGCAGTGTAGTTTGGGGAAATTGCCGCAAAACTTTGTCCACCAAACTTCAGAAACTCCAAAATCGTGCTGCTCGCATAATAACTTACTCAAACTTCGATGTAAATGCTGATTTACTTATCGATAGACTAGGGTGGAAAAAACTTGATTCCCAGCGTCAAATCCATAGGGCCTCCATGGTCTATAAATCGCTCAATGGTCTTGCTCCCCATTATCTACGAGAAAAATTTGTCGAGCGAAATATTGTTACAAATTACTCGTTAAGAGACTCCGAAGGTAAACTAGCTATTCCTCTTCCGCACACAAATTTTATGAAAAACAGTTTTAGTTATTCGGGAGCAGTATTCTGGAATACCTTACCTGTTGAACTGCGGCAGGCCAGTTCCCTTAGAACTTTTCGGTCTGGCTGCAAGAATTGCTCTCAATTGTTCATTCCTAATTAATTTGGATTCATACGGCACTCATGAAAAGCAGATTTGTTTTTAATTGTTTGTATCTTGTAAATATAGTAATAATAGTGTAACCTTGTAATATAGTGTAGTACGTGTGATAATAGTTTAAATTTTAATGTTCTGATGAGCCCACCGTGTTTAAATAAAGTTATTATTATTATTATTATTATTATTATAGTTATTTGGTTTAATGGTTTAATGGTTATGTGGTTATGTGGTTATATGGTTATGTGGTTATATGGTTATATGGTTATGTGGTTATGTGGTTATGTCGTTAATGATGTGGTTATATGGTTATGTGGTTATGTGGTTATGTGGTTATGTTGTCGTGTGGTTACTTGGTTATATCGTTATATGGTTATATGGTTATATGGTATATGGTTATGTGGTTATATGGTTATATGGTTATATGGATATATGGTTATATGGTTGTATGGTTATATGGTTATATGGTTATATGGTTATATAGTTATATGGTGTAAAGGTATGTGGTTATGTGGTTTAATGGTTATATGGTTATGTGGTTATGTGGTTATGTGGTTATGTGGTTTAATTGTTATATTGTTATGTGGTTATATGCTCATGTGGTTATGTGGTTATGTGGTTATACGTTTATGTGGTTATACGGTTATATATTTATATGGTTATATGGTTATTTGTTATATGGTTATATCACGCCGGGTCAGCAAGGCCGAAAAATGCGTCATGGCGATTAAGCCAAAAATTCCAGGGAAATGCGCGTATTTTGAAGGAAGTCTGGTAACTAGGAAATTACTATGCGAATGTGCGGCTATTTTTGGGAATTTGATACGGGGTACCAAGAAATTGGAGGGAAAATCTGAAAATTCTGGCTTTAAGCTCTCGATCGGTACCAAATATACCCAACAAAACCAGTTGTTTTCCTTCGTACAAGCCTGGACAATGTAGCCTCTGCGTAATGCGAATTGGATTTCGAAAAAATAGCCGTATTTCGGCTCCATAAAACTTTTGCGTCTCGCGTATAAACAAGATGTATGCGTGCTTGTTGGATTGCTAATTATCGAGGTAAGAATCGTATGATTTTTGTTTTTCGTTTACCTGTTTTATTTAGCTAAAATATGATATTTATTGCATCGATTTTTCGACTGACCGCCATATTGATTATAATGAATTGTTTATCTTTAATGTATGTATAGCTATTAGCGAATGCTGTAATGCAAGATGACTAGAAGGAGAAGCAACCGGTTCCCTATAGCCGAATTCATGAAGGCAAAACATGCACAGAACGTATTGGTAGCAGCCGAGAAAGCTGTCCTTGATGGGCAAGTTAGAAAGAAGCAGCAGAAAATACGAAGTTTAAAGAGAAAGGTACCCAGCGTTGCCACTCGTAGTGAAATTTCACTATTTGTAGTGAAATCGGTCCGAGCGTAGTGATGTAGTGAAGGAAATTTGAAATTGCCGAAATGTAGTGAAATGTTGAATTGCTGATGAAAATTTTAAAAAACCTTGCTGAAAAGTTTAAGGAAAATATTAAATTGGTTAGCCTGCGAACAGGCTCTTGAATTGAATTATAGCCTGCCGGTTTAGTCAATAAAAATACGTCTGTGCCCATCACTATTTTTAGTGTTGTCAATCAAATGTAAAATACAATGTGACAAATTAATACAGACACGCCTTATAGTAGCCTGCGAATATATGTAAACAAAACGCATATCTCGATTTCTACACATGATTGTTTACAACATTAAAAGCATTTGAAATTCCCTGAAGTAGCAATAGTGAGTGAATTCACATAAACATCGCAATGACTTGAGTTTGAACAACTACGGCGTACTAGAATGCTCAAGAATGCAAATTATAGTCGCCTTTGTCTGAGAGTAAAGATGCTATTGTTGATATAAGCACGTTGCCGTTGTATTTGCCAAACACTCTTATACAGCAAAAACATCGTTTCCATCTAGAATGTTGTAAGAGCTTTTGACTGCCCATTCTTTACTGTAACTTTAACGTCGCTATAGAACGATATTTTTTTATTTGAATCTTTTGTTTGGTAAATTTAATTACCTATTATGGCAGTATAATGTGTTAATTCAAAATCAACCAATGAGAACCCTGCGTCGTTCTAAGCAACACACAGACGCGTTTTTATTAGCTAGGCCTGCAGGCTCTCTCTCAAATTTCAAAGAGAGTTCAAAGAGAGCCTGTTCGCAGGCTATAAATTGGTAGACAAACAAACAATGAATTTTTACATATTAGACATCTTCCCGTACTCATATAGAAAAAATTAAAAACAATAGCACCTGTACCCCCCATGCCACAGACAAATTAGCGCGAATTACCAGGGGTCCAGACACTAGTATCCAGTTTCTTTTACTTAAATTATTCAACTCTGAATTTGCAAATATGGCGTCGAATACTGATACGGACGAATACTCTGAAGACCAGGAGGGGCAAGGGCCGTCGAAGAAGGCAAAAACTCATTGGCGAATTCAGAATTTTTCCGATTCGTGGCTAAAATTACCAGAGTTTAGCGGCTGGCTTGTAAAAGCAAATCGTGATGGTATGAAGCAAGCAGTTTGCACTGTTTGTAACGATTCCTTCAAACATCCAAACAAACACGCTCTTTTAAAACATGCTTCGTCCGATAAGCACACAAAGGCAATGAAAGCAAGTAAAATTCGTGTCAAGATTGGCGATTATTTTAAGCCAAAAGATTCTCAAAATCCAGACCCTGAAAAGTTAACTGCCAAGGCCGAACTTCTCATGGTTGGTTTCATGGCAGAGCACCGCACTCCTTTCGCACAAGCGGATCACATTATCGATTTGTTAAAGGCTATGTTTCCTGACAGTAAGATTGCGGCTAATATGAAACTGAAGCGTACAAAAGCTTCATATGTCATGCAGGATGGTTTGGCTTTCGAAGAAAAGTATTTAGTAGCCTCGATTTGCCAAACGCAACATTTCTCGTTGTTAATCGATGAATCTACCGATGTTTCCGTTAGCCAGATCCTAGCAGTTGTCGTCCGTTTTCCAGGATAACGCGGTCCACGATGCTTTACTAGATGTTGTAGAAGTCGAGGAAGGAACGGCAGAAGGTTTGTACAGATCAGTGAGAAATCTACTGAATACTAAGGACATACCATTAGACAATGTGATTGGCTTTGCTGCAGACAACTGTGCGACGATGATGGGAGCTAATAGCGGCTTTCAGGCACGATTGAAAGCAGACTTGCCGGATGTCTTCGTTCTGGGATGTGTTTGTCACTCTTTCGCGCTGTGTGCTAGCCACGCTAGTCATCGACTCCCTTCATGGCTAGAAACATTCTTAAAAGACACATGTGCCTACTTTGCACGCAGTTCGAAGCGGATGAAGGAGTTTGAAATGATTCAGGCCGCCGTGAAAATAACTAACCACAGGATTCTGAAGCTGGCGCAGACCCGATGGCTTTCGCGCGGTATGGTCGTCGCAAGAATACTGGAGCAGTGGAAGCTTTGAAGTTGTTCTTCCAAGCTGAATCACCCAAAGATAAAGTTGATGGTGCTGCAAACATATTGAAAGTCATGACTGCGCCTGGTACCAAGCACATGCTTCATTTCCTAAACTACGTGTTGACCAAAATTGATCTTCTGAATCTTCAGTTTCAGTCGGAAGATCTCCGGGTTCACAAGGTTTTCAAATCTGTCAGGGACACTTACAGAGAGATCCTGTCAATGTTTGTACGTGACGACATAGTCCTCACTCGCGATGTGGCAACCATCGACCCAACCTCTAAGACTAACCATCGTCCCATCATGGAAGTTCACCTTGGTGGACGTTGTCTTGCTGAGATGCTCAACGTACCACTCGGTAACCAGGAGAAGCGCTTTAAAGAGGACTGCGTTGAATTTCTGATGGAACTGTGCGTCCAGATTCGTAAGCGGTTTGACTTCTCAGAGGATAGCGTCCTGTCTATGATTTCCTGTCTTGATCCGAAAGAGGCTTTGTCAAGTAATCGTTCCATGATTTCCCTCGTGAAATTGGCGTCCAAGTTCCCTCGACTCGTTCCAGAAGCTGATCTGGACAAACTGGACGATGAATGGCGAAGCCTTTTGTATTCACGAGACGAGTTGAGCGCGCTTTCCGACAAGCCACCTGTCGTTTTCTGGCCAACATTAATGCAGGTGATAGATGGCACTGGTGAGTCGAAGTTTCCTATACTCTGCCGACTAATGTGCGCGTTGCTCGTACTTCCGCATTCATCGGCGTGTGTTGAGCGAGTATTTTCCGAAGTGAACATGGTGAAGACTCCAACAACCAATCGACTTCATGCATCAACTATCGCCAACAGACTCCTCGCGAAACAACACTTGGTGCGTCAAAGTAAACAGTGCTACAATTGGACGCCATCTGAAGAGCTTATTGACGCAGTGCGACTTGGACGGTGCCATTCCCGCTACACTGCCCGACTGAGAAATGCTACAGAGCAGAATTCCATTTCTTTATATGATTATGACACTGTTGACGATGAGTAATATAGTAGACTAGAGTCTGGACTATAGATGCCAATAAGGCAATAACTTATTAAGCATTGTCCTGCAGTGATGACCAACCCATCCTCGGTCCCAGGGCCTCACGGCTGACACTGCGTTGCCGTGAGGCCCTGGGACCGAGGATGTTCCAGCGCCGGTATTTTACTAATCTTAGCCCTGGGGCCGGTTGTATAAAAAAGTGATTAAAGTTAATCATAGTTAAGTGGAAATGTCATCCAATAAGAAGCGCCTATTTGGGAGTTAAGTGAGTTTTATACAACCGGCCCAGCCTCCAGGTCAAAAACAAAATTGTAAAATTGTTTATTTTTTGTTGCTCTGTTACATTATCTGTTATTCTGTTAATAAAAAGACACTCTTACTGGCTTGTTATTATTTAGCGATCGGTATCAGGTCGATATCCAACAAAAACCTGCCATGTAGTGAAATGTGCGGCAAAATAGTGAAATTTAGTCACCGATATAGTGAAATGTAGTGAAATTAACTATATAGTTAATATATATTGGCAGATGACTACTTGATCACTGCAGCGACCTTCGTGGCTTCATCAATATATTTACATTTTAAGCGCACATATTTGATAGAGTATTAATTATTTATTACTTTGTAGCTGAGCAAAACAAATTCAAAATCAGAGATTTTGCTGCAAGAAGTAAATAAACTGCCAAAGCAAGTAAATGTGAGTATAAATATCAATTGAAATTTGAATTGCAAACAATAATTAAAATTCAATCCATGTATTGCACTATATACCATACCAAATATTGTGATTACAGTATGGTAAATTGTTTGCAAAGCTGTGTTGGTATGGGTGTATGACTTGGAATCACAAGTTTGACTGTATTGCTCTTTAGCTAGTAATATTAATATACATTTATTGTTGTAAACAGCTCAAGTATCCAATTAGAGCACCAACCATTCTTTGCCAACAAACTATTAATACAGCATCAACGTCAACTCAATTACGGCGAAGACAAGAAACGTTTGTTTCTGCATTGTCTATACATGGTGGAACTTTGCTCAACAAACGACCAGCTTTCAACGGCCTGTTTGATACGCTCAACAAGAAGTGTAAATTAGATGATTTAGGTAACTATGTATTGTCTAATGATAAACTCACTACATATATTATTGAGCAAAAGCAAAAGAAAGACAGGTTAGCATTTGAAGTTTCTGAGGAAAATGTTCTCAGAAGTATAGCTACATACTATAGTGCTGGTGTTATGGGCAAGAGGAAGTATCAAGCAGTAAGATTGTCCTCTACTATGAAGTATGAAAATGGGAAAAGAACAGCAATTACTTTTATGCCTAAATGTCCCATTCCCAAGCTTCTAACCTACAACAAGTTAGCTGCTAATATTAAAAAAATCGATATTGGGAGGGTGTACTTTGTGGAAGAGGAGTTTCGTGATTATATAGAAGATAGTGAAAAGGTAAATGGTTGTTTTAGGGATTTAAGGGAATATCTGCCGCGATTAGCTAGATTCTATTTGAGTGTCGAGTCCCGTGCTATTGCTTTAAAGTGGTTTGGTAAAACAGAGGGAACCTTCCTTGTTGCATGGGGTGGGGACGGGTGTCCATTTGGCAAAAATGGGAGTGCTTGTTCTTTTCTCGTTAGTTTTCTCAATGCAGGTAAGCGAGTTGTGTCAAGCAGCGATAATTTTCTTGTATTTGGGGCAGACTGTGATGAAACATCAATAGTTGTTAGGAAATATGTACTTGCCACATGCAAGCAGATGGCAGACCTACAAGGAAAAGTATTTGAAATTAATGGTCTGTCTGTCACATTTTCATTTGAGGAAATTCCCAATGACATGAAAATGCTGGCTATGCTTGGTGGAGAATTAAATAATGCAGCAACATATTTCTCTACTTTTGGCAATGCTACTCAGGATAACTGTCGTGATGTAAAAGGCACATTCGGGAGTGGGCCTTCTTGTACCTGGAAGGCTTGGTCTTATCAGGACAGAATTAAAAATGCCGCCTCAGTAGAAAAATTTAAAGATACCCTGAGAAAAAAGACTGTCTCTGATAAAACCAAGCGTTCCAAGATAACAGATTTCATTGCCAAAAGGAAGAGTCGTCAAGAGTTTACAACTTTGATTGGGAAATTGATTGACAAAGCCCATGTGGAACCCCTCCATTTAAAGAACAATGCATGGCAGTATTTTTTTAAAGCAGTCCTTCGTGAATCAATTGCTAAATCAAACATAGAAACATGCAAGTCATTTTCAGAGGTACCAAGGCATTGCTGTTTTGCAAAAGTTGTTTTTGCTCTGCAATATGAAGTTAAGGCAAACCGGGTAGCAAAGAAAACGATAAAGTGGTATAATGAAACTCAAGGTCGCCGGGCAGACTTTGCTTATCGCTTTACTGGCAAGGATTCCAGATTGTTTTGTCATAACTTCATGCGGCTGATCAAAGCAATGAGTGATGCAAGTGATTCCAAAGCAGAAGAGCAGAGTGTCTTGGTACTTTCTTACATTGGCCTTAGGTTGAGGGATGCTTGCTCATTGTTTAATAGGTTCAATATTAATGAAACTGACATTGCCAAATTATCCAAAGCAGCATTGGAATACTTTTGTGCAAATTCTTTATTTGTACCTACACAAGTAACACCTACTATTTGGACAATAGGTCATGTAGTACCAGTGCACACAAAGTACATGTATGATGTGTATAGACAGGGTCTACTTACTGTTTCGATTCTATGGAGGGGAGGGAAGCCAAGCACATTGCTCTCCAGTGACTAAGTATGAACACCACCTATCAGAAACGCTGGATTCAAATATTTAGGCATGAATATATAATGTTAGTATGGCTTCCTGAGCATGGCCATGAACCATGCTGCAACACACCAGGTAAGGACAACTATATTCCTGAAAGAGCTCTTAATGACCCCAATTATTGTTATTGTGGATTAGAGAAGTTGTCTTCTGATGTTGAGAACTGTACTTTTTGTGGCAATGATGTCACTGCCTTAATTGATAAAAGTGTACAAATGGATGAGATAGCAACTGAATTATTAAATAACTGACCAGTTGCAACATGAATTTTTGTTGGATATTGGATGTTAATGAAACATCAGGATATTATATACTGAGACACTTGCATGTATATATTGAAATGCAACTGGATATAGTTAGTTTTATTCAGTTGCTAATACACTATAGGAGAGTTTTGGCATTCTTACATTGATATACGAGTACTATTGCTACATTATTTTTTTCATTACTATGTACTTAGAATAAGCAGTTTAATTTAGAGCAGCTAGCCTAAGCTTCAAATGCTAACATTTCAAATGCATTTCTGAAACATATATCTACTCCCTTGCTTTCTTAGCCTTTCTATTTGACTATTTCTACATGTTTTGGGTGCAGGCTCACTAGCTGGTACAAAACTTTTTCACCAGTAAGTGCTCTTTTATTTTTTCAACCTGATAAACTTTTTTCAAAAGCCTTACTAATAAAATACTTCTCCTGTGTCTCTTTTTGAAGCTTTATTAAATTATTTCATTTCAAATTTGACAATCACTTTTGCATTGTCAACACAATACACCCTGTAAACTGCAAGATGTTATAAATTGCCATGCGACACTCTGAATGCAGACCGAACTGAGACTGATTGTCTAATCCAATGAACTCTAAATATAATTATATGTAGAGTTCACTGGATTAACATCACTTATAGGTGATTATATATATATTTATAGTCTTTCTTTTGCTTTTGCTCATTAATAGTAATTACTATGTAAAAATATATTGTATCTCCACTATGTATATATAGTGCATTGGAGGGCCCTGAAGGGGGTCTTAATTTCATTTCTCATTCTGAATTTTGAGCAAATCCTTACTTAAGTCCCCATTCTACCCTTTAGGTTCCTCCATATAATTCAAATATTAAGGCAAGCCATGTATACACATTGCAATTTGTTAACTGAAATTAACTGAATAGGCAGAAAATCCTAAAATGGGGCTCTAATATGCCCCACTTACATATTTTCTACTCTGTGTAATGCCAGATGATTTT
The DNA here is from genome assembly GCA_016169945.1 of Trachythela sp. YZ-2020. Lineage (NCBI taxonomy): Eukaryota > Metazoa > Cnidaria > Anthozoa > Malacalcyonacea > Clavulariidae > Trachythela > Trachythela sp. YZ-2020. The sequence continues at coordinate 62,768 of JADLSH010000298.1, forward strand.
ATTCCACAGTGGGTTGATGAAATATTGTACTTTCATAAAGTGATCACAGTAATCATACAAAAGGTTATTCTGAACAACTTTTATTTAAAAAAGGCACAATATATTGTACATAATTTAAGATGTGCCATAATTTTAATATATAACATGTGAAAATATTATATAATTATTGTACTAATTTTGAGTATATAGACCCAATATTTACAGAAATAATACATTGGACAAAGTAAGCCCTGCAACACTAAACTACAATGCCATCATTAATATAATTAGAAAAAGTAATACAATACAATTAATTGGCAGAATATTATAAAAACTCTACCACATTATTACAAGACATTTTGTGATATCCTGAAACTAGGGAAATATACCATTTAGGAAAATGGAGATTTTTCATAATTTCCACCTTGCTTGTAGCAAAATGACCAAATTAAACCATTATCTGTTATGGCAAATATTCACAGGCCAATGAATAAAATTTGCCTACTCAACAGATATGGCTAAGATCTAATATGTGCTCATCTTCTCATGAGCAAGTCTTGCATTGATTGATTTAATAAATAATTTGGTATCTCAGTTGATGATGACTCTGTCACCTTGCCTAAATTTCTGGACTTTTAAACACAAATGAGATGAAGGCAGAATTTTTAAGAGATTATGAAGATGTCCATGCCAAATGCCACATAGCTATTATAGCTGACACAACCAGTTTGAAACTTGTTAATTAAGGCTGGTTTCCTCTCAGGAAAATTATCCTGATAGAAAACCAGCCTTTAAAAACATAATTCAAAATATATACACACATATAAATAGTCCAAAAGAAAATTTAGCCCAATTTCCAGTCCTCACATGAATCAGCTGACCAGCTCAGCACAGGTTTTTGTTGGATCAATCAAATACATTAGTTTGTTTTTGTAAGGACTGGAGATGAACTTAACCATAGAGATTATAAATAACACTAGAGGGGCATCAAGGGTAAAATTTGGGAACGTGGCTAATGAGGGGCAAATTTAGATCCTGGATGTATATGTTACAATGAAGTCAATTGCACAAGACGAAATGAACACAGTCAGCCTCCTTAAGGTAGCACCCGGGACTTGAATTTGCCCCCCATTAGCTGTGTTCCCTTTTTTTGCCTGAATAAACATTACGATGCCCCTCTAGTGTTATTTATAATCTCTATGAGTGAAATTGATATGTGTGAAAAGCATTATAATATAAATTAGCTATGAAACGCATATCCAAACTGGTTCCAACAGCCAAAATAGCATGAAACGACAATCTTCATTTTCTTCTCATCATAAGTAAGACTGAAAGGTTTCCTCTCCGTACATAAAAGTTCTGCCTTACAACCATTTCGTCGACCCTTAAATTCCTTTTTCCACTTTAATTCAAAAATTAAAGTTTAAAGTTTAAAAAAAAATTTTCCCGGACAGTGTTCGCTATTAAGTATGTTTTAACTTCCAAAACCTGAAAATTTTACGTATAAGCCAAAATTTTGTGACCAAAAAACGTTAATTCTTTGGATTTAAAGTAGTCGTGCCAACATGTTGGCCATAATTCATGGTTTTGCAGTAAGTATTAGCACTAGATATAACCAAAGGGGGGGAGCCGCGGCTCCCAAGGCTCCCCCCCTGCCTACGTCCCTGGCCTTTGGCATATCGCGCGCAAATTCGATGGTCCATGGCTTATGAAGTTTTGGCTTATACTGCATTCGGCGACTAACCATTTTTATCCAAACCAAAACTTCAGCAGCCAACATTGGCCCAGTTCGAATAGAGGATCCCGCAAGTACGTCTAAATGGTTTTCTGGGCCCTTGTTTAAAATACATCTTTGGTGAATAACCTCAAGAGATGCCCGAGCTTCGCACTTAAATTTCGCCACGTCAATGGTGTCACCCAGAGGAGGAATGGTGACTATACCGTGATGCTTTGCGATTAATTATATATTATTCATTTTTCGGACGAGCGCGCTCATTATTCGCTTGGCTGTCGCTATCAACACAACAGAAGTGAGAAATATGGCGGATTTTATAAGCCCAATTCGCGGCCATAAAGCTTCAGTTTTGGAAGGACATGAGCTTCTTTTTGTTCATTGTGTATCGTCGGAGCCTATGCTGCTGGATCCCAATGGGTTATCGTGTGTTCAGTTTGAATGTCGTGAGATTCACATCAGTTTTTTGGATAGTTTGGACATCAGAAGAATCGCTATTTGTCCAGCAACTGTTAATGGCATAAAAGTTGACGAAATGTTCGCCGATTGCAGTAGTCCCGTACAGATTGAGATACATTCCAGTTGTATTTTTAAGGTAGGTATTTGTTTTAATCGTGAAACGTATTACAAATTACAAAATAATGTCATGTATTAAAATAAAAGCAAATATTTAGCGAAGCAATTATAGGTTACTTTCACTTTGACTTTCAGGCTTCGCCTTCATCAAAGCCCGTTTTTGCTTTTTAATTTCAGATTTCTGGGCTTGTATATGATTCATACTCTGATAACCAACGTCTTGAACCAACGTTGGCATAAATATAATATTTGTGCTGTCTATTTTCAAATTTATATGCATTTTTATGGCTGGGAATCCAGTTACTATAAAGTTTATAGAGAAGCTTTATTTTGTTGCTATTTACTACAATTTAGTCTTTACTACACTACCAATATTGTTCTCATATCTTGTAGTTCTCGGACCTCAATGATCCTCGGCGAGATGAAAAAGGACAAAATCTTGTCTGTTATGTTATTTTATGGAATTTTGATATTCAGCCAACACCATCTTCTCAAGCAGTTCAACCTCGAGATCCGAATACTGTTAATGAAGACTTAGACAACGTGTTGTCACCAGTAAACTTACAAGGGGAAAGTGGATGTAACTGTACCCTACAACCAATAAATCCTGTGTGCTTGGTGGGTATTCCAGTTCATCGGATGTTGAATGATGAGGATGTGATGAGAGAAAGAGAGATGGAGGAAATCAGAGAATTAACTCAAACTTTGGATGTGGAATATTCTGTAACAGAGGAGACTGATGATTCCAGGGAAGATGACGATGGTCTTGATGAAGAGGATGGTGATCTTGGTGGTGATCTTGATGGTGTTGGTGATCTTGATGGTGCTGGTGATCTTGATGGTGCTAGTGATCTTGATGGTGCTAGTGATCTTGGTAGTGCTGGTGATCTTGGTGGTGTGGTACAGGTGATGGTAATGATGGTGATCTTGATGGTGGTGATGATGATAACAGGGAGATTTTATAATTTATATGCTGAAAAATTTGTTGTTGTTGGGTCTTGGCATGAACAAAGATACCAAGGTGCTCTTGCAAGCTGCATGTAGAGGAGATCGGCAAAGCTTGATTTCCAATTTAATGTGGAATCTGAACCAGACAATGTTAAAGACAAAAATGCTTTGAAATTTTCAATTTTTCACAACAAGTGGCATGTTATTGGTTATTGTGCGGTGAACAAAATACCTAAACTTAAGCGAGCTATGCATAGAAACGAAGTACGATCAGTTTCTCTTGGAAAATACATTACTCTACTGTGCAGCATTGCTGATTGTGAAAAGTTGACCATGGGACAGAGATGATCCAAGAAAAAATTATAACAGTGATATAGATTACTAGAATATTGTAAATTATTGCGTTTTTATCTTTTTGTTTTCTTAATCAACCTAATTCTTCCCATGTGTTTTGGTTGAATGAAAATGGTGCAACATTTCTTAAACATTTTATGCATTTCTTATTTCAGGTCTACTGTAATTATGATATGATTTGTAACTTGAATTCTATGAAAGGAATAAATTGTTTTCATAAACAATTCACTGTGTGTATTTATTATATTGTCTGCCTAATTAGTAACAACCTGGTTGAGAAGTGACAACCTCCATAAGTCATAACTGATTTGAAAACAGTTCCTGTCTATATTTTGCTCATAGATGGATTTTCCAATTTTGCTCTGGGGGTGTGCAAAAAATTCAGGAAGGTGTAACAGAATTAAACTTTATTTCAATCATATTACATCACTCCTGTAAATTTCTTGGGGGGGATTTCTGTGGGTACACACTCATGGCCAGAAAATCCGTCTATGATGTATATGTACTGTTTCATTGGTTGAGATGTGATATACAGTATCAGAGCCCAGACGCACAGAACTGTGTCACGATTATAAAAGCTGATAAAAATTGGTCATATGATTTAAGCTGGCCAATAGTATTTACTTATTTGTGAAAATTATGTGGGTATGCCATGATATTTGTTCTCAAAATCTACAAGTTCTCAATTTTGCAAATGAAAGTGAACTATTTACCTGTCTAATTCGTTTTTTCCCCTTTTTATTATATCAAACAAATAGAATTTGTTATATAAAACGAATACATCTAGAGCTTGTAAGTGAATACATGCGTATGTGTCTTTATGACGTCACAAGTACAACAACCAATCACAAAAGCTGTATCTATGTACTCGCCACGACGGCTCGTTAATTAGGCCTTTAAACAATCATAAGTAATGGTTGGGCATCACTTGTTGTTGGTGGTGGTGCAGAGGGTGGTGTTGGTAGGGGTGCCGAGGGTGGTGGTGCCGAGGGTGGTGGTGGTGCTGAGGGTGGTGGTGGTGCTGAGGGTGGTGGTGGTGCCGAGGGTGGTGGTGGTGCCGATGGTGGTGGTGGTGCCGATGGTGGTTCCGAGGGTGGTGGGAGTGCTGAGGGTGGTGGTGGTGCCAAGGTAGTGATGGGGGTGCTGAGGGTGATGGTGGCCTCTTATCAATCACTAGTTCTGTTAAACTGTCAGATAATGTCAAGCCATAATGGATTTCAGCATCTTCCAATGTTGCAAACTTTTTCCTGTACACAACAGCTACTCGTGATTGCAGACGGCAATCTATATAAAAGGCATGAAAACAAGAATGAAGTAACATCATATCTATGATTGAATAATATTTAAAAAACATCCTTGATCTTACTCTTTTTATACTAAGGGCTTTCAAAATAAGCCGGCAGCCGCTGGGTTACTTTGAGCTTTACCGCTGGGTTACTATGAGCTTTACCGCTGGCAACTGTGACCTGTCGGTCAAATTTTAGAACAATTTCAATAACAGACAACTTAAAATCCACATTACCGCCTGTTAATTTATTATCACAACAGTCTATATTGAACTAATTCTGAAATCCCTGTATATATATATTAATGAATTAGACATCTAACAGTAGCATTAACTTACTTGATAAGAGAATGTTAGAAGAAGTACCACATTTAATATGTTTGGCACCATCGTCCCAGAATCTTGGATCTGTTTTGGCAATCACTATGAACTCAACAAATGCCTTGTCTTCCTCAAAGGTCCATTGATGAAATTTTACTGGAGACTTCTTTGTAGGAGTAAGTTTCCTCTTTCTGGATATCTTTCTACTAGGAAACTACAAATAAAACCGATTCTACATTCAATTATTAAATACGAAATAGCTTTCAGTTGAACAACAGTTGACACACTGTATTTATATTTATCTGTATATATACAGCAAGTGCTATAAATGAAACCTTTGTATAATTTTTACCTTTGGTGACATTCCAGGACTCTGACACAAAGCTCGACTTGATGATGAATTCTCCGTACGTGCAACTCTTCGTGACTTGTTCACAGGTTTTCCCGGCGTATCTCCTTTAGAAATATATGCCCTCTTGGCAATATCATTTTCCTCATCAACAATGTCAATAATATTATAAACATCGCTGTCGTCAGATTCCATTTTTTCCCGAATTCTATAATAAAATAGAAAAATACAGTCAGTACAGTTAAATATATATTGCAGGTATTAAACAGGAGAATCAAAATATATAGCAACATATAAGCGTATGCTTCTAAATACAATATAAAATAGTGCATCATACACAAGATTCCCTCGCGCCATAATGATCACAACGCGGTCTATTCCCGCCATCTGCGTTAGAATACAGCAAAATACCCCATTTTCAAACCGCGATTACTCCTCGATTTAGTGGAGCTATTTAAGGTTTTAAAGTACCAATATAAAGAACAAAACTTGCTGAATATCATGACGTGATTTTTTCCCCGTTTCTGTTTAAAAAAGCTAATTAGCTCCAGCATTGTTTCAAGGTCACTTTTGTGGCGTGCCCTCTGACCCGGAACAAGCATAAATACAATGCGTAATTAACATAACTAAAAAGAAATATCTATACCAAACAAGTCAAAAATAACTAAATTAGATACCTAAACAAAACAATTATTAAAACATACCTTCCAAAAAATCAGATCTTTAGGGATAAAAATCGCAATATATTTCAACAATTTTTCACCTAACTTTGTTGAAAATCGCAAATGTGAATATTAATGAGATGCAATGCATTGTGGTATACTCACCATTCCTCCTCTGGGTGTCACCCAAACGTTCAAATAATTCCAGCGAATCATTTAAAACCCCGCCCAAAGGAATAACCTTGCCCTTCGGCAGGAATCGCATCGATTTGGTCAAGAGAAACGGCTTCAATAACCTCATCAACAGTAAAGCACTCTTGGTCTGTCGCCATCTTGAAATTTGCATACTTTTTTATTAGTACCCGCTGAGCGGTATACTAAATAGTGCAGACGCGCATGACACATTTCGGAGTTGCTGACCCGGCGTGTATGGTTATATGGTTATATAGTTATATGGTTTAATGGTTATATGATTTAATTGTTACGTGGTTATGTGATTATGTCGTTTTATGGTTATGTGGTTATATGGTTTAATGGTTATGTGGTTTAATGGTTATCTGGTTATATAGATATGGTTATGTGGTTATGTCGTTATGTGGCTATGTGGTTATGCGGTTATGTGATTGTGTGGTTATATGGTTATGTGGTAATGTGGTTACGTGGTTATGTGGTAATGTGGTAATGTGTTTATGTGGTTATGTGGTTATATGGTTATGTGGTTATGTCGTTATGTGGTTATATGGTTATATAGTTATGTGGTTATGTCGTTATGTGGCTATCTGGTTATGTCGTTATGTGGTTATGTGGTTATATGGTTACATGGTTATGTCGTTATATGGTTATGTGGTTATGTGGTTACATTGTTATGTCGTTATATGGTTATGTGGTTGTATGGTTATATTGTTATATGGTTATATGGTTATATGTTTATTTGATTATATGGTGTAATGGTTATGTGGTTATGTGGTTATGTGGTTATGTGGTTATGTGGTTATGTGGTTATGTGATTATGTGGTTATGTGTTTATGTGGTTATGTGGTTATGTGGTTACGTGGCTATGTGGTTATATGGTTATGTGGTAATGTGGTTATCTGTTTATATGATTATATGGTGTAATGGTTATGTGGTTATGTGGTTATATGGTTATGTGGTTATGTGGTTATCTGGTTATGTGGTTATGTGGTTACGTGGCTATGTCGTTATATGGTTATAGTGTATGTTGTTATATGGTTATGTGGTTATGTGGTTATGTCATTATATGGTTTAATGGTTATGTGGTTATATGGTTATATGGTTATATGGTTACGTCGTTATATGGTTATATGGTTTAATGGTTATGTGGTTTAATTGTTTTGTGTGTATGTTGTTATATGGTTACACTGTTAATTTCAAGGAGTTATTTTAACTCCGCCATAGGAGTTAAAATTACTCCCTGTGGGAGAGTAAAAATTTTGGAGTAAAATCTACTCCACAAATGGAGTTAAAACTACTCCATTTCGGTACGCATTCCAGAATTTACTCCACTGGGAGTCATTTTAACTCCACTGAAGGAGTAAAACTTACTCCAGCAAAGGAGTAGAAATAATGGAGTAATTTTTACCCCTTAATATTACTCTAGGAGTCGTTTTAACTCCTGAATTTTACCGCGGCCAAAGTTATTTAACTCCAACATTATGAGATTCTTTCACTGGGCGTAGGGACTAGTTAAGATATTTGCTAGTGATACAAAATTAAGAAGCAAGAAGTTCCTGCTATTTAATTAGCTGACGAAGTATTATTATTATTATTTTTTAAATAAAATAAAATTTAGCTCCGGTAACGTCGCCAAGTCAAAAGTGGGAATGGCGGAATGCTGTGTTATGCATTGGCTTTATACATTCTTTACTGTTAAACCGCGAGCGGTAATCGAAGCCGGGTAATCGCCAACGTACTTTTCTCACTCAAAGTCAAAGGATTTATTTACATTTTTGGATTGGATTGACATTTTTTCTGCTGAGAAGAATGAAGAATGCTGCTTCCCTCTGTTAACTAAACAAGTGGAAACACTCGTGTCTGCACCAATCAACGCGTTAGGGATGTATCACGTGTTATAGTAATTTGATTCTATATTCACATCATGCGCCAAATTCGTAATTTTAATATTTTGCTACAAAAGTTCAAGGAGAGGAGAGTTTTACCCAAATTTTCTTTTATATATATTCACGAAAACCGGACAAATTACACGGACTTTGTTGCGAAGGTATGTTTATTGTTATTTGCTATTTTGTGTACGATTATTTACTCGATAGGTGGTTATATTTTCTATTGAAGACTGTATACAAATCTCTTCGACGCACTGAGGTCAAAATGAAATCGTCTTGAGTTGTATACAGTAAATTTTCGAGTAATTTCTTCTAGCAGAAGTATATAACTTAGTTTATTGTTTCCCAAATTTTGATTTAGGCAATTGACGGTCTGATTGAGGAGTGCCTGAAGGTAAGACGAATATTCCCATGTTTTGTTGCCATTTTAATTTGTATATAAGATTTAGTATTCGTATGGCGAATAGTTAGGTATTCAAATTGTTTTATAACCAGTGATCTACTGGGACTAATCTGTATATGTAATAATTTTTAATAGTAGATGATTTTTGCATAAATTAATTCATTATATATTTGAGAATATTTTTGTAATAACATGACCTTGCTTTATACATGGAGATAGGATTTCCTTTAGCAGGGTTAGTGACCAAGAGAGTCATAGAAAGCAAGGGTTTACATGATTTAGGGTGATGCTACTGACACAGTTATGTTACCTCGGTCAAGGAAAACACTGCATGGTCACGAAGCATGCTGTATTTGAAAATGACACGGCTTAGGTGATATTGCTTAAAATATTCACCAGGTTGATATGCATACCATATTGACATTCATACCAAATATAATATATGAATTGAAGGGTTTTGTAGATGGAAAATTATTGAGTGTAAAGTATATACATTTATTAGACCTAACCAGGAACAGCTGCGAAAAATGCAACTATAGATCCCTGGCATATTGTTATATTGTTATATTGTTATATTGTTATATTGTTATATGGTTATATGGTTATATGGTTATATGGTTTAATGGTTTAATTGTTTAATGGTTCTGTGGTTATATGGTCATGTGGTTATGTGGTTATCTGGTTATATGGTTATGTGGTTATATGGTTATGTAGTTATGTGGTTATGTCGTTACGCGGTTATGTGGTTATGTGGTTATGTGGCTATGTGGTTATGTGGTTATGGTTACATGGTTATATGGTTATATGGTTTAATGGTTAAGTGGTTATGTGGTTATGTGTTTATGTGTTTATGTGGTGATGTGGTTACATGGTTATGTCCATATATGGTTATGTGGTTATATGGTTATATGTTTATATGATTATATGGTGTAATGGTTATGTGGTTATGTGGTTATGTGGTTATGTGGTTATGTGGTTGTATGGTTATGTGGTTATATGGTTACATGGTTATATGGTTATATGTTTTAATGGTTAAGTGGTTATGTGTTTATGTGGTTATATGGTTATATGTTTATGTAGTTATGTGGCTATGTGGTACGTGGTTATATGGTTATGTGGTTATGTGGTTATGCGGTTATGTGGTTATGTGGTTATGTGGTTATGTGGTTATGTGGTTTTGTTGTTACATGGTTATGTCCTTATATGGTTATGTGGTTATATGGTTATATGTTTATATGATTATATGGTGTAAAGGTTATGTGGTTATGTGGTTATGTTGTTATGTGGTTATGTGGTTACGTGGTTATGTGGTTACGTGGTTATATCGTTATATTGTTATCTGGTTATGTAGTTATAAGGTTTAATGGTTATGTGGTTTAATTTTTATGTGGGTATGTGGTTATATGGTTATGTGGTCATGTCATTATATGGTTTAATGGTTATGTGGTTATACGGTTATGTGGTTATATGGTTATGTGGTTATGTGGTAATGTGGTAATGTGGCTATGTGGTTATGTGGTTATGTGGTTATATGGTTACGTCGTTATATGGTTATATGGTTTATTGGTTATGTGGTTTAATTGTTTTGTGTGTATGTTGTTATATGGTTATATGGTTATATGGTTATATGGTTATATGGTTATATGGTTAAATGGTTAAATGGTTATGTGGTTATATTGTTATATGGTTATATGGTTAAATGGTTATGTTGTTATATGGTTATATGGTTATATAGTTATATGGTTTAATTGTTTGATGGCTATGTGGTTATATGGATTAATGGTTACGTGGTTATGTGGTTATGTGGTTATGTGGTTATACGGTTATGTGGTTATATGGTTATGTGGTTATGTGGTTATGTCGTTATGTGTTTATGTGGTTATATGGTTATGTGGTTATATGGTTATGTGGTTATGTGGTTATGTGGTTATGTGGTTATGTGGTTATGTGGTAATATGGCTACGTGGTTATGTCGTTGTATGGCTATGTGGTTATATTGTTTAATGGTTATGTGGTTTAATGGTTATATGGTTATGTGGTTATATGGTTATATGGTTATTTGGTTATGTGGGTATATGGTTATATCGTTATATGGTTAAATTTTTATGTGGTTATGTGGTTATATGGTTATGTGGTTATATGGTTATGTGATTATGTTGTTATATGGTTATATGGTTATATGGTTATATGGTTATATGGTTAGGTGGTTATATGGTTATATGGATGTGTGGTTATGTGTTTATATGGTTATATTGCTATGTGGCTATGTGTTTATGTGTTTATGTGTTTATGTGGTTATGTGGTTATGTGGTTATGTGGTTATGTGGTTATGTGGTTATGTGGTTATGTGGTTATGTGGCTACGTAGGTATGTCCTTATATGGTTATGTGGTTATGTGGTTATATGGTTATATAGTTATACGGTTATATGGTTATATGGTTATATTGTTATATGGTTATACGTTTATATGGTTATATGGTTATATGGTTATATGGTAATATGGTTATATGGTTATATGGCTATATAATTATATGGTTATGTGGTTATGTAGTTATATGGTTATAGGTTTATATGGTTATATGGTCTATTGTTATATGGTTATATGATTATATGGTTATTTGGTTATATGGTTCTATAGCTATATGGCTATGTGGGAGGCTTGGAAAGGTTTATTTCTTGAATGTGTCGATAAGCATGCCCCTTTACGAACTAAGCGTGTTCGCTCACGCAAGTCGCCATGGATAACTACACGGCTAAAAAAGCGATTGCATGAGCGGGATGTACTTAAGCTAAAAGCGACTCGATCAAAAAAAAAAAACGATTGGCAAAATTTTAAGAATACACGAAACATGGTAAATAATGAAGTTAGGAAAGCTAAGGAATCCTATTACAAAGATGCACTGAATACGAATAAAGGAAACTCACAAAACACTTGGCGAATTATAAATGAACTTTTGTCTAAGAAATCAAAGAATTGTTCTGTTTAGGAAATTGTACACAAGGGTACATCTATCTATAATTCAAATGACTTATCAGATACATTTAACGATCATTTCTCTAGTGTTGGGCCAAGACTTGCAAACGAGATACCTGATAATGAAGATTGTCCATCCCATTTAGATTATTTAAGTGACAGTGACGGTCATTTTGAGCTAAATATAACTAGTTCATCAAATGTCCGTACACTGTTATCAAAGTTATGCAAATCCAAAGCGACTGGCTTGGATAAAATATCGGCAAGACTTCTCCGTGAATGTTCCGATTTGATAGCTAATCATCTATGTTCAATTTTCAATCAGTCTATTGTCTCAGGTGTTTTCCCCGATGAATGGAAATTATCCAAAGTAATTCCATTATTTAAACGTGGTGAGCGCTCAGACCTATCAGAAACGCTGGATTCAAATATTTAGGCATGAATATATAATGTTAGTATGGCTTCCTGAGCATGGCCATGAACCATGCTGCAACACACCAGGTAAGGACAACTATATTCCTGAAAGAGCTCTTAATGACCCCAATTATTGTTATTGTGGATTAGAGAAGTTGTCTTCTGATGTTGAGAACTGTACTTTTTGTGGCAATGATGTCACTGCCTTAATTGATAAAAGTGTACAAATGGATGAGATAGCAACTGAATTATTAAATAACTGACCAGTTGCAACATGAATTTTTGTTGGATATTGGATGTTAATGAAACATCAGGATATTATATACTGAGACACTTGCATGTATATATTGAAATGCAACTGGATATAGTTAGTTTTATTCAGTTGCTAATACACTATAGGAGAGTTTTGGCATTCTTACATTGATATACGAGTACTATTGCTACATTATTTTTTTCATTACTATGTACTTAGAATAAGCAGTTTAATTTAGAGCAGCTAGCCTAAGCTTCAAATGCTAACATTTCAAATGCATTTCTGAAACATATATCTTAGCCTTTCTATTTGACTATTTCTACATGTTTTGGGTGCAGGCTCACTAGCTGGTACAAAACTTTTTCACCAGTAAGTGCTCTTTTATTTTTTCAACCTGATAAACTTTTTTCAAAAGCCTTACTAATAAAATACTTCTCCTGTGTCTCTTTTTGAAGCTTTATTAAATTATTTCATTTCAAATTTGACAATCACTTTTGCATTGTCAACACAATACACCCTGTAAACTGCAAGATGTTATAAATTGCCATGCGACACTCTGAATGCAGACCGAACTGAGACTGATTGTCTAATCCAATGAACTCTAAATATAATTATATGTAGAGTTCACTGGATTAACATCACTTATAGGTGATTATATATATATTTATAGTCTTTCTTTTGCTTTTGCTCATTAATAGTAATTACTATGTAAAAATATATTGTATCTCCACTATGTATATATAGTGCATTGGAGGGCCCTGAAGGGGGTCTTAATTTCATTTCTCATTCTGAATTTTGAGCAAATCCTTACTTAAGTCCCCATTCTACCCTTTAGGTTCCTCCATATAATTCAAATATTAAGGCAAGCCATGTATACACATTGCAATTTGTTAACTGAAATTAACTGAATAGGCAGAAAATCCTAAAATGGGGCTCTAATATGCCCCACTTACATATTTTCTACTCTGTGTAATGCCAGATGATTTTATTCCACAGTGGGTTGATGAAATATTGTACTTTCATAAAGTGATCACAGTAATCATACAAAAGGTTATTCTGAACAACTTTTATTTAAAAAAGGCACAATATATTGTACATAATTTAAGATGTGCCATAATTTTAATATATAACATGTGAAAATATTATATAATTATTGTACTAATTTTGAGTATATAGACCCAATATTTACAGAAATAATACATTGGACAAAGTAAGCCCTGCAACACTAAACTACAATGCCATCATTAATATAATTAGAAAAAGTAATACAATACAATTAATTGGCAGAATATTATAAAAACTCTACCACATTATTACAAGACATTTTGTGATATCCTGAAACTAGGAAATATACCATTTAGGAAAATGGAGATTTTTCATAATTTCCACCTTGCTTGTAGCAAAATGACCAAATTAAACCATTATCTGTTATGGCAAATATTCACAGGCCAATGAATAAAATTTGCCTACTCAACAGATATGGCTAAGATCTAATATGTGCTCATCTTCTCATGAGCAAGTCTTGCATTGATTGATTTAATAAATAATTTGGTATCTCAGTTGATGATGACTCTGTCACCTTGCCTAAATTTCTGGACTTTTAAACACAAATGAGATGAAGGCAGAATTTTTAAGAGATTATGAAGATGTCCATGCCAAATGCCACATAGCTATTATAGCTGACACAACCAGTTTGAAACTTGTTAATTAAGGCTGGTTTCCTCTCAGGATAATTTTCCTGAGAGGAAACCAGCCTTTAAAACATAATTCAAAATATATACACACATATAAATAGTCCAAAAGAAAATTTAGCCCAATTTCCAGTCCTCACATGAATCAGCTGACCAGCTCAGCACAGGTTTTTGTTGGATCAATCAAATACATTAGTTTGTTTTTGTAAGGACTGGAGATGAACTTAACCATAGAGATTATAAATAACACTAGAGGGCATCAAGGGTAAAATTTGGGAACGTGGCTAATGAGGGCAAATTTAGATCCTGGATGTATATGTTACAATGAAGTCAATTGCACAAGACAGAAATGAACACAGTCAGCCTCCTTAAGGTAGCACCCGGGACTTGAATTTGCCCCATTAGCTGTGTTCCTTTTTGCCTGAATAAACATTACGATGCCCCTCTAGTGTTATTTATAATCTCTATGAGTGAAATTGATATGTGTGAAAAGCATTATAATATAAATTAGCTATGAAACGCATATCCAAACTGGTTCCAACAGCCAAAATAGCATGAAACGACAATCTTCATTTTCTTCTCATCATAAGTAAGACTGAAAGGTTTCCTCTCCGTACATAAAAGTTCTGCCTTACAACCATTTCGTCGACCCTTAAATTCCTTTTTCCACTTTAATTCAATGTCTCCTCGAGGAAGCCCAGAAATTTTGGCAAAGTCACGCACCATTCTTCGAGTATCAGTATACTTGACACAGCCAGCATTATATGTGATACCAAATGAAGTAGATCCCCCATTTACGCCACACCTGAAACTATCAAATAATGCCTTTGGCAGGGACGTAGCCAGAACGTTCAAAGGGGGGGAGCCCTGGGCGGATTAAAGCAAGCCCGTAGCTGGCCCTCCATACTTAAGCGGACACTTTTCCATTTCACTAAGTATTCTTCCATTTTTCTTGTCGACGGGAGTGGGGGGGGGAGGGCGTTTAAAAATTTTGGACAGTGTTCGCTATTAAGTATTTATAACTTCCAAAACCTGAAAATTTTACGTATAATAATATTTTGTATAAGCCAAAAAATTAAATGGAAAAAAAGTAGTCATTTCTAACATGTTGGCCATAATTCATCAGTTTGCAGTAAGTAATAAGTAAAGATATAACCAAAGGGGCACTAAGGGGGAGCGCTCCCCCTGCCGGCTCCCCTGGCTCCCCCCTGGCCTTTGGCATATCGCGCGCAAATTCGATGGTCCATGGCATGAAGTTTTGGCTTATACTGCATTCGGCGACCATTTTCCAAACCAAAACTTCAGCAGCCAACATTGGCCCAGTTCGAATAGAGGATCCTCCAAGTACGTCTAAATGGTTTTCTGGGCCCTTGTTTAAAATACATCTTTGGTGAATAACCTCAAGAGATGCCCGAGCTTCGCACTTAAATTTCGCCACGTCAATGGTGTCACCCAGAGGAGGAATGGTGACTATACCGTGATGCTTTGCGATTAATTATATATTATTCATTTTCGGACGAGCGCGCTCATTATTCGCTTGGCTGTCGCTATCAACACAACAGAAGTGAGAAATATGGCGGATTTTATAAGCCCAATTCGCGGCCATAAAGCTTCAGTTTTGGAAGGACATGAGCTTCTTTTTGTTCATTGTGTATCGTCGGAGCCTATGCTGCTGGATCCCAATGGGTTATCGTGTGTTCAGTTTGAATGTCGTGAGATTCACATCAGTTTTTTGGATAGTTTGGACATCAGAAGAATCGCTATTTGTCCAGCAACTGTTAATGGCATAAAAGTTGACGAAATGTTCGCCGATTGCAGTAGTCCCGTACAGATTGAGATACATTCCAGTTGTATTTTTAAGGTAGGTATTTGTTTTAATCGTGAAACGTATTACAAATTACAAAATAATGTCATGTATTAAAATAAAAGCAAATATTTAGCGAAGCAATTATAGGTTACTTTCACTTTGACTTTCAGGCTTCGCCTTCATCAAAGCCCGTTTTTGCTTTTTAATTTCAGATTTCTGGGCTTGTATATGATTCATACTCTGATAACCAACGTCTTGAACCAACGTTGGCATAAATATAATATTTGTGCTGTCTATTTTCAAATTTATATGCATTTTTATGGCTGGGAATCCAGTTACTATAAAGTTTATAGAGAAGCTTTATTTGTTGCTATTTACTACAATTTAGTCTTTACTACACTACAAATATTGTTCTCATATCTTGTAGTTCTCGGACCTCAATGATCCTCGGCGAGATGAAAAAGGACAAAATCTTGTCTGTTATGTTATTTTATGGAATTTTGATATTCAGCCAACACCATCTTCTCAAGCAGTTCAACCTCGAGATCCGAATACTGTTAATGAAGACTTAGACAACGTGTTGTCACCAGTAAACTTACAAGGGGAAAGTGGATGTAACTGTACCCTACAACCAATAAATCCTGTGTGCTTGGTGGGTATTCCAGTTCATCGGATGTTGAATGATGAGGATGTGATGAGAGAAAGAGAGATGGAGGAAATCAGAGAATTAACTCAAACTTTGGATGTGGAATATTCTGTAACAGAGGAGACTGATGATTCCAGGGAAGATGACGATGGTCTTGATGAAGAGGATGGTGATCTTGGTGGTGATCTTGATGGTGTTGGTGATCTTGATGGTGCTGGTGATCTTGATGGTGCTAGTGATCTTGATGGTGCTAGTGATCTTGGTAGTGCTGGTGATCTTGGTGGTGTGGTACAGGTGATGGTAATGATGGTGATCTTGATGGTGGTGATGATGATAACAGGGAGATTTTATAATTTATATGCTGAAAAATTTGTTGTTGTTGGGTCTTGGCATGAACAAAGATACCAAGGTGCTCTTGCAAGCTGCATGTAGAGGAGATCGACAATGTTAAAGACAAAAATGCTTTGAAATTTTCAATTTTTCACAACAAGTGGCATGTTATTGGTTATTGTGCGGTGAACAAAATACCTAAACTTAAGCGAGCTATGCATAGAAACGAAGTACGATCAGTTTCTCTTGGAAAATACATTACTCTACTGTGCAGCATTGCTGATTGTGAAAAGTTGACCATGGGACAGAGATGATCCAAGAAAAAATTATAACAGTGATATAGATTACTAGAATATTGTAAATTATTGCGTTTTTATCTTTTTGTTTTCTTAATCAACCTAATTCTTCCCATGTGTTTTGGTTGAATGAAAATGGTGCAACATTTCTTAAACATTTTATGCATTTCTTATTTCAGGTCTACTGTAATTATGATATGATTTGTAACTTGAATTCTATGAAAGGAATAAATTGTTTTCATAAACAATTCACTGTGTGTATTTATTATATTGTCTACCTAATTAGTAACAACCTGGTTGAGAAGTGACAACCTCCATAAGTCATAACTGATTTGAAAACAGTTCCTGTCTATATTTTGCTCATAGATGGATTTTCCAATTTTGCTCTGGGGGTGTGCAAAAAATTCAGGAAGGTGTAACAGAATTAAACTTTATTTCAATCATATTACATCACTCCTGTAAATTTCTTGGGGGGGGGGGTTTCTGTGGGTACACACTCATGGCCAGAAAATCCGTCTATGATGTATATCTACTGTTTCATTGGTTGAGATGTGATATACAGTATCAGAGCCCAGACGCACAGAACTGTGTCACGATTATAAAAGCTGATAAAAATTGGTCATATGATTTAAGCTGGTCATATGAGATTAAATTGGTCATATGAGATGCAATGCATTGTGGTATACTCACCATTCCTCCTCTGGGTGTCACCCAAACGTTCAAATAATTCCAGCGAATCATTTAAAACCCCGCCCAAAGGAATAACCTTGCCCTTCGGCAGGAATCGCATCGATTTGGTCAAGAGAAACGGCTTCAATAACCTCATCAACAGTAAAGCACTCTTGGTCTGTCGCCATCTTGAAATTTGCATACTTTTTTATTAGTACCCGCTGAGCGGTATACTAAATAGCGCAGACGCGCATGACACATTTCGGAGTTGCTGACCCGGCGTGTATGGTTATATGGTTATATAGTTATATGGTTTAATGGTTATATGATTTAATTGTTACGTGGTTATGTGATTATGTCGTTTTATGGTTATGTGGTTATATGGTTTAATGGTTATGTGGTTTAATGGTTATCTGGTTATATAGATATGGTTATGTGGTTATGTGGTTATGTCGTTATGTGTCTATGTGGTTATGCGGTTATGTGATTGTGTGGTTATATGGTTATGTGGTAATGTTAGTTAGGAAAGCTAAGGAATCCTATTACAAAGATGCACTGAATACGAATAAAGGAAACTCACAAAACACTTGGCGAATTATAAATGAACTTTTGTCTAAGAAATCAAAGAATTGTTCTGTTTAGGAAATTGTACACAAGGGTACATCTATCTATAATTCAAATGACTTATCAGATACATTTAACGATCATTTCTCTAGTGTTGGGCCAAGACTTGCAAACGAGATACCTGATAATGAAGATTGTCCATCCCATTTAGATTATTTAAGTGACAGTGACGGTCATTTTGAGCTAAATATAACTAGTTCATCAAATGTCCGTACACTGTTATCAAAGTTATGCAAATCCAAAGCGACTGGCTTGGATAAAATATCGGCAAGACTTCTCCGTGAATGTTCCGATTTGATAGCTAATCATCTATGTTCAATTTTCAATCAGTCTATTGTCTCAGGTGTTTTCCCCGATGAATGGAAATTATCCAAAGTAATTCCATTATTTAAACGTGGTGAGCGATCAGACCTAAATAACTATCGTCGGATTTCTATAATACCAGTAGTCGCGAAAGTATTCGAGAGAATCGTTTACGATCAGCTATACGAGTATCTTACTGATAATAACCTGATATCTAGTCATCAATCTGGCTTTAGAACCCTGCACTGTTAATTTCAAGGAGTTATTTTAACTCCGCCATAGGAGTTAAAATTACTCCATGTGGGAGAGTAAAAATTTTGGAGTAAAATCTACTCCAAAAATGGAGTTAAAACTACTCCATTTCGGTACGCATTCCAGAATTTACTCCACTGGGAGTCATTTTAACTCCACTGAAGGAGTAAAACTTACTCCAGCAAAGGAGTAGAAATAATGGAGTAATTTTTACTCCTTAATATTACTCTAGGAGTCGTTTTAACTCCTGAATTTTACCGCGGCCAAAGTTATTTAACTCCAACATTATGAGATTCTTTCACTGGGCGTAGGGACTAGTTAAGATATTTGCTAGTGATACAAAATTAAGAAGCAAGAAGTTCCTGCTATTTAATTAGCTGACGAAGTATTATTATTATTATTATTATTATTAATTAAATGAATTAAATAAAATAAAATTTAGCTCCGGTAACGTCGCCAAGTCAAAAGTGGGAATGGCGGAATTCTGTGTTATGCATTGGCTTTATACATTCTTTACTGTTAAACCGCGAGCGGTAATCGAAGCCGGGTCTGTCGTGAATCGCCAACGTACTTTTCTCACTCAAAGTCAAAGGATTTATTTACATTTTTGGATTGGATTGATATTTTTTGTGCTGAGAAGAATGCTTCCCTCTGTTAACTAAACAAGTGGAAACACTCGTGTCTGCACCAATCAACGCGTTAGGGATGTATCACGTGTTATAGTAATTTGATTCTATATTCACATCATGCGCCAAATTCGATATTTTTAATATTTTGCTACAAAAGTTCAAGGAGAGGAGAGTTTTACCCAAATTTTCTTTTATATATATTCACGAAAACCGGACAAATTACACGGACTTTGTTGCGAAGGTATGTTTATTGTTATTTGCTATTTTGTGTACGATTATTTACTCGATAGGTGGTTATATTTTCTATTGAAGACTGTATACAAATCTCTTCGACGCACTGAGGTCAAAATGAAATCGTCTTGAGTTGTATACAGTAAATTTTCGAGTAATTTCTTCTAGCAGAAGTATATAACTTAGTTTATTGTTTCCCAAATTTTGATTTAGGCAATTGACGGTCTGATTGAGGAGTGCTGCCGCTGCTGTGTAAAGACAAAGCGGTTAAAGTGCCTGAAGGTAAGACGAATATTCCCATGTTTTGTTGCCATTTTAATTTGTATATAAGATTTAGTATTCGTATGGCGAATAGTTAGGTATTCAAATTGTTTTATAACCAGTGATCTACTGGGACTAATCTGTATATGTAATAATTTTTAATAGTAGATGATTTTTGCATAAAATTGAAGTTAATTCATTATATATTTGAGAATATTTTTGTAATAACATGACCTTGCTTTATACATGGAGATAGGATTTCCTTTAGCAGGGTTAGTGACCAAGAGAGTCATAGAAAGCATAGCCTGCAAGCTGCCCTCCGTTTGGGGGGGGATTCGAGGGGGGATTCGAGCCCGCATGGGAGCAAGCCCGCGTCCAGCCCGAGAGGGGGAAGCGAGCAGGAAGGAGGGCCTGCAACCATGATCGGAATAATTGAAATCCCCGTTCATATTTTGAACGGGAAATGCTGATTGGCTAGAATTGCTGCTAAGCCGGATGTCAAAATATCACATAAAGAACTCAAGAAGAAAATGGCGGAGAACGAAACGTTATTAACAAGTGCAGTAGAAGAAATATCGGAAAAGATCGGGAAAGTTTTAGTTTTGAAAGACGAACAAAGGGAAGCCATATATAGCCTGCTTTCAAACAAAGATGTAATGGCAATACTCCCTACAGGCTTCGGCAAAAGCCTAATTTTCCAAGTCTTCGGCATTGCGAGATCGAAGCAAACTGGTCAAAGCTCCACGATTCTGGTAATATGCCCACTACAGAGCATTGTAAATGACCAAATTATTGAAGCAGAATCGATGGGACTGAGAGCTAAATCGCTTGACAGCCAAAACAAGAACTCTTTGCTGGACGACATGCCACAGTTGCTCTTCGCCTCCGCTGAAGCTGTGTTAAATGACGACACCTTCTTGCTTTTTAAAGACGACAATTTTCGCCGACAAATTGAAGCTGTGGTCGTTGACGAGTCGCACACCATAGAAACATGGACAGGTCAAAGGTGAAGTACAATATTTTAATCCAGTGTGTGTATAGTATTATGCTATCACAGTATAAGTCTTACTTTATATTGTTTTTGTATTTAATATTTATTAATGTTACTTATTTTTGACATGGACTTTTGTCTTTTGACAATTACAATATTTAGAAAGAAGCAAAAGGGACGTACATCGCAGGCATTCCGAGGAGCTTATGCAGAATTATCTACTCTTCGATCATTTTGTAAAGAAGGTGAGTCTACTAGCTACTCTACTTCATGTTGTCTATTATTCAACTAATACAATATTTCTAATAAAATTATTAATATAAATGAGTGGCATGTTTATTTGGGTTTGGTCAGAAAATTTGGTGTTTAGTCACTTCGGTGTACATGTACAATATATAGAACAAGAATAGACAAAATATTAGAGGTAGTATTTTTACTCTATTTCAAAGTATGACATTAACTAAGGATTTGCAAACTTGATGAAGCAGTAAATACACAATAGAACTCATTATGATTACCTTGCTTCATTATGCCAAATGCACAATGTGATCAGTAAGCATAAATGAACAATAAATTTGTTTCCAGAAAATTTTATTCTATAGACTATGCTTTGAAATAGACAAAAAATAGGGAACATGTATTTAAAGATCATGACAGTCTGCTTAAATGCCTTTATTTGTTATTGCTTTTATCTCTCCTAATGGCAGTGCATGTATTGTACAATACTCTACATAAATGCCCTTTACTATGCCTATTGTACAATACTCTATATAAATACACTTTAATATGAATCTCACTTTTCAGGTACCCCATTTATGGCTCTGACAGGCACTGCAGACAAGGAAACCCAGTCTACCATTTTAGAGTTGTTAGCATTAAGAAATCCTATCAGAATCTTTGTTAGCCCTGAGAGATCAAACATTCGAATATCTGTTAAAAAATGCAAAAAAAATGAAATGTTTACACAGCTTGAGTGGCTAGTTGATATGGTCAAGTTGAAAGGAACAGAAACCCCCAAAGTCATCATATTTTGTAATATGATGAGTGAAATGGCATCAGTTTGTAATAACTTACTACTAAAACTTGGCAAGCATGCCTATGAACCACAAACATCCAAAGAAGCTCTTGATTGCTTGGTGGATGTCTTTCATTCCATGACATGGACTAGAAATAAAGAAAGACTTCTCCTATCCTTAAAAAACAAAAACAATGTGAAAAAAAGGATTGTTATTGCCTCCTCTGCCCTTAGCATGGGAGTCAATTTCCCAGATATCCGCTATGTTATAAATTGGGGTCCAGCAAGAAGTCTACTTGATTATCACCAGCAGGCTGGCAGAGCAGGTCGCGATGGGAAGCCATCGCAAAGTATTACAATATATCATGGTCACCAAGCATCACAGTGTGAGGATGATGTGAAACTCTTCATTCGGGCAGAAAGCTGTTTACGTGTTGCAAGTCTCAAATCTTTTTTCGAAAAAGTTCAGTGTCTCCTACCAGCCCATTCCTGTTGCAGTAATTGTAGTTTACAATGTGTGTGCACAGGAACTAATTGTGATGCAGGGAAGCTACCATTTGAGGTTGCACCATCTGGCAGTAATACAGCAGTTCCACCTATAACAAGAGATGTATCCCAAAGTCAACGGAACGATATCCAACAGGCACTTTTAGAAGTGAAGGAACAATATGTTACACATTGTTCACTAGAAGCACATGGTTTCACTAATGATCTTGTCACTGAGCTAACAGAAAACTGCCACAATATATTTACTATAAGTGATGTGCTACAGTTTCCTGTTTTTTCCATCAAAATTGCTTTGATTGTGTTGGAGATTATGAATGACATCTTCAATGACATTGATGTTTTGGAAGGCATTTCTGGCTTTTTTTGGTCCATACCTGATGATGAATTCCAATTTGGCTTCCCTGGAGATGTTGTCAGTTCTGATTCGGAACCTGAAGACTTTGAATCATTAGTAGATATTGAGTCATGGTGACGTTTGTAAGATTGGTAAATACTGTGCTACTAGTACACTCATAATTGCTGTACAACTACAGTAGTACACTCATAATTGCTTTACAATTACAACAACAACAACAAACATTTTACAAGCATTTCCCCCACTTACACAGGGGGTTGCCCAGTGGTTCTCCAATCTCCAGAACAGTTACCTCCACTTCACACAATCCTGTGCATCATGATCCCTTTTCAACCCACACTCTCATATCCCTTTCCACCACCTGACTTCATGTCATCCTCAGCCTTCCTCATCCTCTTGCACCTTCAACCTCAAGTGACATACACTTCCTCACCCAGCCACCTTAACCAGCTCCTCTTTACCATGTCAGACACTACTGGTAATAGTATTTAGCATACTGAAATAAATACCTTATTTATGCATCAGCATTTTCATAGATGGAACCCCATAACTCAATTTTGTTTGTCATCCAGCCATGTAGCTCTCTATAGTCTACTTTACGAAATAGTTGGCCATCAAAGTTTTCAAAGTGGGGATGCCCTTCTCTTCCTTCTCTGTATTCAAAAACATTTTTTTCTGTTAGATCAGAAACAATTTGTGTAACACTGATTTCTCTATTTGGAACTGAATGTTTCCCTTTCCTGGTAGAGAAATCACAGTCATTATTGATGGATTCCATAATAGCTTCAAGGGGCTGTAAGGCATGTGCTACTCTTGCTGCATTAGTTTCATTGATATTACTCCAAGTGACCTCCAGAATGTTTTCAGAACTTTATTCTGCTGCTCCTTTTTTAGATCAAGTGAAATGTTTTTACCCAAACCACCATTTTTGTTGTAAAATCTGTTCCATTTTAAACGATGAGCTTCAAATTCAGGTAAAATGGCCACAACTTTAGTCAAATACAATAGAACAGTGTAGGCATATTTAGTGTGGCCTTCTGTATGGTATAAAACAACAGCAAGCTTGTAAAGATCAAAGAGTCGTTCACCATCTCCTTCTTTAATGGCATCATTAAAATCAAGTAGGAACAGCCCAAACACAAGTTTTGCCTTATGGTAATTAAATAGGTAGTCCTCTTTTGGCTTAATTGTACTTGGTGGTTTTTCTTGTTCGAAAGGTGTGAAATCCTTATGTTTATCCTGTTGGTGTCTGCAAATTTAGAATTGATTAATATATTCAGTTAATATGTGCATATACACTGTCCAATGCAAAACAATTTAGAACACCTTTAATATAAGCTGCATATATTTTATAATATTCACATACTTACAGTACGTACTCTTGACTTAACACTACATGATAATACCTCATCATGATTTCTAATTACATTTGTGTCTTATTATCAGTGACACACATGTATATATTGACAGAATTAAAAGGTGTTCAGTTTTCAGTATTGCACTGTATAATATTATGTAATACCTTCTTCTTGCAACCTTTGTACTGTACACATAACCACACCCTGCTTGACAAATATAATACCCATATTCATCTCTATCTCCTGTTGTGGGGCCAAGTATTGTCTTATGGACCTCAATCTCATGTCTAAGATAGAAAGAAACATTTTAAGTAATTATTAAATTATATACATACTAACTATTGTCTGAACAATATCTTGGTACTTTTGGAAATATGTATATTATGTTAAACCAACAGAAGGTGCCACTCACTTTACTCTCCATGAATGATGAACATATGTCTTTGTGCAGCCATCAAATCTACAACAAAAGGGTGGTCGAAGTGCCTTGTGAAGATCATCGGTCTCTTTCACCAAGCTGGCAATTTCTGATGTCCCAAATGCATATTTTTTCACAAGCTCCTCACTAATTTCAAGCAGCCATTTATACCTAATTGCCTTTGGGACTGTCTCGTCGGGCATGGTACAAGAGGGTTATCTAGAAATAGTATATATTTTAACTTTAAACTAAAATTAAATGCTATTTATTAGAAAGCTATAATTGGATCTACATGATTTATTATCCATCTACAGTGTATATTTAAAGCAAACACAAGGGGTCACTGAACTTGTTCATTTTATCAAATAATACAATACTACTGTTGGATTTCTATATTAAAGTTTTAGGATGGGATCCAGGCCCGTCATTTTGGTGAAAATTGAAGGTGTAGAAAAAAGGCTGTTTGAGCCATTATATCTCGAAACTAAAAGTTTAAAATAAAAAATGAGATTGAACTTATATTATAATTTTTAATTATGCTCTATAATTGAATCACCAAAAACCTATTTTTGGTTTATAAGCACTAACTTTAACTAGTAATAAGGTTATGATAATATGACAATTTGTTTTGATTAAAAACTTCTACAAAAATTTAAATTTTGTTTGCATTATGTGCATACTAACCATTCATTGCTCCCATATCAGTCATTTGCATAAATGCTGCGCATACATGGGCCTCTATTTCCCTATCATGGAACTCTTTATACTCATTGTAAGATTTTTCAATTCCCTTTGAAGCATTTGTTTTTCCAGTGCGATTCATGCTAGCTTTGGTTGTGCCTATTTCACCAACAGAGCCATGTTTAACAAATCGTTCAAATTCCATCTGAAATAGTCAATGAATACGGAAATAGGAAGAAAACCTTAATTTAATGTTATACTGTACACTGTATTGTTACAAATATTGTATTGTAAGTTTGCTATATTAAATAATTATTGCTATAGCAGTACTGTGTGGTAATACCTTGTATAGTGTGACCTTGGCATGCCAATCTGCAAATTCAGGTGAGATGCCTTCCAGTCTGTCAAATTTGTTGTCCCCCACCCTAAATGTCCACTTGACATTTCGACTTCTTTCCTCAAACAATTGATCTCCATGCAAGGGAACAGGACTCAAAACATCTGATTCTATGCTAGGAACATATTTCTGCTCATTTGATATCATCAGTTGTGCCATTTCTCCAGAAACATTAGCATTAATAAATTCCAAGCCCAGAGAACACTACAAAAATACCCCAAAACAAAACTATTTTTGGTACATGTTGAAACTCAGGATGGGACACAACTATTAAAACATGGAATTTCCATGAGGATCTAATTTAATCTAATTTACTAATTTATTTGAACATTCCAAAGTGGGCATTTGGACAATCCAGGAAATGGCAACACTTTCTGACTTCCATGTCCTCACCCCCTTTGTGGTTCTAAAACAAAATATACCATATACTTACTATATCTGACTTTGAAGACAGTTCTGTAGAGTATTGATGAGGAATATGCCATACGACTTGCTTGGTTAAACATTTAAATGGTTTCAGGTAAGTAGTTATAATTCTACTAATCAACATAGCCCAGCGCTTCTGTAGTCTTGCACATGTAAACTCATCTGGCAGCAGTTCAGACAAATGAATATCTTTAACAAGTTTCTGTCTTTTCTTGCATTCTAGCTTAGGTTCTACCACACGGTCACACACAGCATATTGATGAGTCCAATGGATGGATTTATTGACATGATCTTTACTTTGTATTCTTGCGTGGATTTCAAAATCAACATTGTCACCCACTATTCTGTTGATATAAATGGTATAGATATTAACATTGTAAGTGTGTGTGTGTGCATTTATAGGAGGGGGGGTGGGGGGTGGGGGGTACTGTAATCTAAAATATCAAGTCACCCTTGGTATTTTGGATAAGCCCCCTCCTTGATATTTTAGATAAGCCCCCTCCTATAAATGCACACACCTGGGTGGCTCACCACATCCCCTCATTGTAGACTCCAAGCTGTACATTTACTATAATTGCATTCATACTTACTTGTAGTAGGGTAATTTTTTGTGTTTCAGCAAATATATCATTTCGTTTAATGTCTCCTCTGTTATTGGACATTCAGAACAGGGAACTTGGGCATTGGTTAATGCAAGTGACTGGCAGTATTTTAGAATATTCTCATCAAAATATGTATACTCCTGGGTGATGGTGGTGGTTCCTATGTTGACTTCCCTTTCAATCTCCATGTCATTATCAGCTAAAGGCGGGAGTTGGTTTGCTTTCACCTCTTCCAATAGCCGAACAGCTTTTTCATTTTCTTCTATTCCTTTCTTCCAAACTAAAACTTTGGAATCATAGTGCTTGCCCATCTTTCTTTGTGCAGCTACCATTCTTTGAGGTGACATACAAATCCCAAGTCTATTCAAACGGGTTGTACCATCATATGAAACACCACTATGGAGAAGGACTGTTGATATTCTGTAGTGGAAAGCAGATAATTCCTTGTTCCTTTCACGAGCAACTACAGCTGTGGTTAAAGCAATGGAATTAATCAAGTGTAGAGAGTTGTCTTGTCCATTACTGGCATTAGAACCACATGCACCATGGACACAAGAATTCCAAAAAGGCAAATAAAGTTCAGCTTCCTTTACCACAAATTTATTTGAGAAACTAGCTAATTCATCTGGTTCACGACCTTTAAGAACCGTTTCAGACTTTACATACAACTTGAACTCGTTATTGACCTTCCTGTTCAGTGCAACCTGTAGATGTGGGATAATCTCTTCATGGTTAACGACTGCATTTGCTGCCGTACTCCAATTTTGCAGGACAATATTTTTTACCAGATTTATCGTTTTTCGATTACGAGGTGTTTTCACTGTAACATTCCCATTCGGAGACAAAATTAATACCTTAACAGTTGTTTTTGTATCAATAATATCACCAATATCCAGGTGGCTTAAAATATTCTCACTATCAGATTCTACAAACGTTGGCAATTTGTATTGGCTATTTTTATCTGAGCTGTCGTCGTGTAATTTTTCCTCTCCTTCGCGTGCTTGAAATAGACTTTTTCGGCTTGACTTTGGCCGCTGTGAAACCGTTTCAGATGGATAAGTCTTCGGTGACTCTGTTCTTTTCAATTTCTGACTCGAATTTTTTCTATTAGGGGTAACAGTTGTTGGGAGTTGTCCTTTCACAACAAGTTCAGGTGACTTCGCGGTCGCACACTTTGTCTTTGAACAAATAAAGGCGTGGAGTTGAGAACAATTCAATATCTTTCGGGAACACGGCGGACAAACTCTGCTTGAAGAATCGGGTTCTTCTTCTAGATGTATTCCAATCTCTGAGCACAGAGATGCGAGGATTTTCCCTTGAAATTTATCTCTCTGCGAAGCTTTAAATAAATTAACAAATGAGGCAAGGGAACCGTATTTGTTCCTGAACGAACAATCACAGAGACGACAACAATCATCAACACTGGCGGGTTTCTGTTTTCTACCCACTCGTGAATATACTTTTGTTGGAGTTACTTTGTCCATTTTAAAATACGATTTACGAGTTTTTTGACACGTGAAAAGTTTGTTTTGACAGCTCGTGCAAAATAACTTCCGGGATCTCATTGGTCGAATCAACGAGGCGTGACAGTGGGCGTGACGTTGACGGCGGATTTCAATTATTCCGATCATGGTTGCAGGCCCTCCTTCCTGCTCGCTCCTCTTCCCCTCGGTGGCTGGAGGCTTGCTCCCCCAGCATATAGAAAGCAAGGGTTTACATGATTTAGGGTGATGCTACTGACACAGTTATGTTACCTCGGTTAAGGAAAACACTGCATGGTCACGAAGCATGCTGTATTTGAAAATGACACGGCTTAGGTGATATTGCTTAAAATATTCACCAGGTTGATATGCATACCATATTGACATTCATACCAAATATAATATATGAATTGAAGGGTTTTGTAGATGGAAAATTATTGAGTGTAAAGTATATACATTTATTAGACCTAACCAGGAACAGCTGCGAAAAATGCAACTATAGATCCCTGGCAGGAATTGAATCTGCGGCCCTGCGATTCCGGTGCAGCGCTCTAACCAACATGGCAGTACCCTAGTATATATACATGAACTTGTGGTTAGAGCTTGACAACTGGACTCTGTAGCTCAGTTGGTTAGAGCGCTGCACCGGAATCGCAGGGCCGCAGATTCAATTCCTGCCAGGGACCTATAGTTGCATCATTGAAATCATTGATGTCGGAAACTTATGTGAGGCTTAATCTTCGCAGCTGCCTTAGCCTGTAAAGCAAGCCCTCATTGAAGCTGAAAGAGTAAACATGAAAGCCGGGTATTACAGGAGACCCTCGTTCCTCTTTCTGCTCCAAGATGGTCTGCTATGCACGCTACAGCTGGCTCGGCCACTAGATGTCATATGAACTATATGCAGTATCCGGCCGGATAATCAGGTCAGATCTGTTTCAACTATTCGGTGCATCCCTATTGTCAAAGCCCATGTGTCAGTATAGTTTGTTTAATAAATGTTTGCTGATTCATTAGCTCACAAATCAATATAAGTGCTTGAGATTTTTCAAATTATTTGTGGCTAACCAATAATCTTCTGCTGCTGTTTTATTAACCTTATATTTTTTCTTAGGGATTGTTTTAATGAATTCATACAGTAATATCCTGATGCTGAAGTTGATTGAAGTTTAATACTAGTCAATATCATGGCATCCTACTTCATTGTCAATATTGGAAATGTTATTCATTTGTTGGAGAACATAATATATGGAATACCAAGCAAAGCAAGGAGATGAGTGGCCAACTGGTGGTATACAACTTGTTTAGTACTAAAATTCTACCAATTGACCCACATAACATTATGATAATGCTGTGAACACTACAAGCATGTTATAACCATGATATCATTCGAAGAATGATGTCGAGCCTAACAATGTAAATAACTAGAGCAAATTGCATGCCTGTTGTGTATATCATATTTTGCTGAGAAAATATATTATTTTGACCTTAAAATGTTTTTATTGATTTCTAACCTTAATTAAGAGCCCTTCCTTACTCTAATCTATAGGAGTTATTTTGACTCCCAAATTGGAGTAAAGGGAAAAGGTACAGAATGACTCCTTTTGTGGAGTAAACTTTACTCCAGTTTTTTAACTCCATTTCTGGAGTAATTTTTACTCCATTCTTAGAGTAGTTTTTACTCCTACTGGAGTAAATTTCACTCCACTTATGGAGTACAATTTACTCTAAAATTGGAGTTAAAAAACTGGAGTAAAATTTACTCCAGAAAAGGAGTCATTCTGTACCTTTTTTTTTTACTCCACTTTTGGAGTTAAAATAACTCCTTGAAATTAACAGTGTGCATTCTACTTTTACTGCATTGCTCGAAGCCACGGATAAATGGGCTTACAACATTGACCAAGGTGATGTAAACGCAGTTGTGTTCTTAGATCTCAAAAAAGCATTTGACACTGTCGATCACAATATTCTACTCTCTAAACTAAAAAAATATGGCGTGTCTGGCATAGCATACGATTGGTTTCAATCATACTTACACTCTCGCGAACAACGCTGTTTCGTAAATGGTTCTCTCTCGCATAATCGGCCTTTAACCTGTGGAATTCCTCAGGGGACAATATTGGGTCCGCTTCTTTTTATCATTTATATAAACGATCTGCCTAACTGTCTCGAACATTCACAACCACGAATGTTCGCTGATGATACGCACTTGTCCTTTGCCAACAACAGCATTGAAAATATTGACCTCAAACTGAATGACGACCTCGCTAGAGTTAATCAGTGGCTTACTGCTGACAAACTAACTCTAAATACATCTAAAACTGAATTCATGCTGATTGGGTCCAGGCAAAGGTTGAGGACGCTTCAGGGTTCTCCGTCGCTAATGATTGGCGAGGAACCTATAAAGCAGGTAAATTACACAAAATCTCTAGGTGTCTTTATCGATCATAACCTCTCGTGGAATATTCATATAGAGAGATTGTGTAAGAAAATTGCAAGTGGTATCGGAGCATTGAAGCGAACTAGACCCTTTGTTCCTTACCATACTCTGCTATCTATTTTTAACTCTTTAGTGCAGCCACACTTCGATTATTGCAGTGTAGTTTGGGGAAATTAACGCAAAACTTTGTCCACCAAACTTCAGAAACTCCAAAATCGTGCTGCTCGCATAATAACTTACTCAAACTTCGATGTAAATGCTGATTTACTTATCGATAGACTAGGCTGGAAAAAATTTGATTCCCAGCGTCAAATCCATAGGGCCTCCATGGTCTATAAATCGCTCAATGGTCTTGCTCCCCATTATCTACGAGAAAAATTTGTCGAGCGAAATATTGTTACAAATTACTCGTTAAGAGACTCCGAAGGTAAACTAGCTATTCCTCTTCCGCACACAAATTTTATGAAAAACAGTTTTAGTTATTCGGGAGCAGTACTCTGGAATACCTTACCTGTTGAACTGCGGCAGGCCAGTTCCCTTAGAACTTTTCGGTCTGGCTGCAAGAATTGCTCTCAATTGTTCATTCCTAATTAATTTGGATTCATACGGCACTCATGAAAAGCAGATTTGTTTTTAATTGTTTGTATCTTGTAAATATAGTAATAATAGTGTAACCTTGTAATATAGTGTAGTACGTGTGATAATAGTTTAAATTTTAATGTTCTGATGAGCCCACCGTGTTTAAATAAAGTTATTATTATTATTATTATTATAGTTATTTGGTTTAATGGTTTAATGGTTATGTGGTTATGTGGTTATATGGTTATGTGGTTGTATGGTTATATGGTTATGTGGTTATGTGGTTATGTCTTTAATTATGTGGTTATATGGTTATGTGGTTATGTGGTTATGTGGTTATGTGGTTATGTTGTCATGTGGTTACTTGGTTATATCGTTATATGGTTATATGGTTATATTGTTATATGGTTATGTGGTTATATGGTTATATGGTTATATGGATATATGGTTATATGGTTGTATGGTTATATGGTTATATGGTTATATGGTTATATAGTTATATGGTGTAAAGGTATGTGGTTATCTGGTTTAATGGTTATATGGTTATGTGGTTATGTGGTTATGTGGTTATGTGGTTTAATTGTTATATTGTTATGTGGTTATATGCTCATGTGGTTATGTGGTTATGTGGTTATACGTTTATGTGGTTATACGGTTATATGTTTATATGGTTATATGGTTATTTGTTATATGGTTATATCACGCCGGGTCAGCAAGGCCGAAAAATGCGTCATGGCGATTAAGCCAAAAATTCCAGGGAAATGCGCGTATTTTGAAGGAAGTCTGGTAACTAGGAAATTACTATGCGAATGTGCGGCTATTTTTGGGAATTTTATACGGGGTACCAAGAAATTGGAGGGAAAATCTGAAAGTTCTGGCTTTAAGCTCTCGATCGGTACCAAATATAAACAACAAAACCAGTTGTTTTCCTTCGTACAAGCCTGGACAATGTAGCCTCTGCGTAATGCGAATTGGATTTCGAAAAAATAGCCGTATTTCGGCTCCATAAAACGTTTGCGTCTCGCGTATAAACAAGATGCATGTGTGCTTGTTGGATTGCTAATTATCGAGGTAAGAATCGTATGATTTTTGTTTTTCGCGTACCTGTTTTATTTAGCTAAAATATGATATTTATTGCATCGATTTTTCGACTGACCGCCATATTGATTATAATGAATTGTTTATCTTTAATGTATGTATAGCTATTAGCGAATGCTGTAATGCAAGATGCCTAGAAGGAGAAGCAACCGGTTCCCTATAGCCGAATTCATGAAGGCAAAACATGCACAGAACGTATTGGTAGCAGCCGAGAAAGCTGTCCTTGATGGGCAAGTTAGAAAGAAGCAGCAGAAAATACGAAGTTTAAAGAGAAAGGTACCTATATAGTTAATATATATTGGCAGATGACTACTTGATCACTGCAGCGACCTTCGTGGCTTCATCAATATATTTACATTTTAAGCGCACATATTTGATAGAGTATTAATTATTTATTACTTTGTAGCTGAGCAAATTATCCAAAGCAGCATTGGAATACTTTTGTGCAAATTCTTTATTTGTACCTACACAAGTAACACCTACTATTTGGACAATAGGTCATGTAGTACCAGTGCACACAAAGTACATGTATGATGTGTATAGACAGGGTCTACTTACTGTTTCTATGGAGGGGAGGGAAGCCAAGCACATTGCTCTCCAGCGACTAAGTATGAACACCACCTATCAGAAACGCTGGATTCAAATATTTAGGCATGAATATATAATGTTAGTATGGCTTCCTGAGCATGACCATGAACCATGCTGCAACACACCAGGTAAGGACAACTATATTCCTGAAAGAGCTCTTATGACCCCAATTATTGTTATTGTGGATTAGAGAAGTTGTCTTCTGATGTTGAGAACTGTACTTTTTGTGGCAATGATGTCACTGCCTTAATTGATAAAAGTGTACAAATGGATGAGATAGCAACTGAATTATTAAATAACTGACCAGTTGCAACATGAATTTTTGTTGGATATTGGATGTTAATGAAACATCAGGATATTATATACTGAGACACTTGCATGTATATATTGAAATGCAACTGGATATAGTTAGTTTTATTCAGTTGCTAATACACTATAGGAGAGTTTTGGCATTCTTACATTGATATACGAGTACTATTGCTACATTATTTTTTTCATTACTATGTACTTAGAATAAGCAGTTTAATTTAGAGCAGCTAGCCTAAGCTTCAAATGCTAACATTTCAAATGCATTTCTGAAACATATATCTACTCCCTTGCTTTCTTAGCCTTTCTATTTGACTATTTCTACATGTTTTGGGTGCAGGCTCACTAGCTGGTACAAAACCTTTTCACCAGTAAGTGCTCTTTTATTTTTTCAACCTGATAAACTTTTTTCAAAATCCTTGCTAATAAAATATTTCTCCTGTGTGTCTTTTTGATGCTTTATTAAACTATTTCATTGCAAATTTGACAATCACTTTTGCATTGTCAACACAATACACCCTGTAAACTGCAAGATGTTATAAATTGCCATGCGACACTCTGAATGCAGACCGAACTGAGACTGATTGTCTAATCCAATGAACTCTAAATATAATTATATGTAGAGTTCACTGGATTAACATCACTTATAGGTGATTATATATATATTTATCATCTTTCTTTTGCTATTGCTCATTAATAGTAATTACTATATAAATCTCCACTATGTATAGTGCATTGGAGGACCCT
This sequence comes from Trachythela sp. YZ-2020, assembly GCA_016169945.1. Classification (NCBI taxonomy): domain Eukaryota; kingdom Metazoa; phylum Cnidaria; class Anthozoa; order Malacalcyonacea; family Clavulariidae; genus Trachythela; species Trachythela sp. YZ-2020. The sequence continues at coordinate 96,824 of JADLSH010000298.1, forward strand.
GAAGGGGATCTTAATTTCATTTCTCAGTCTGAATTTTGAGCAAAATCCTTACTTAAGTCCCCATTCTACCCTTTGCGTCCCTCCATATAATTCAAATATTAAGGCAAGCCATGTATACACATTGCAATTTGTTAACTGAAATTAACTGAATAGGCAGAAAATCCTAAAATGGGGCTCTAATATGCCCCACTTACATATTTTCTACTCTGTGTAATGCCAGATGATTTTATTCCACAGTGGGTTGATGAAATATTGTACTTTCATAAAGTGATCACAGTAATCATACAAAAGGTTATTCTGAACAACTTTTATTTAAAAAAGGCACAATATATTGTACATAATTTAAGATGTGCCATAATTTTAATATATAACATGTGAAAATATTATATAATTATTGTACTAATTTTGAGTATATAGACCCAATATTTACAGAAATAATACATTGGACAAAGTAAGCCCTGCAACACTAAACTACAATGCCATCATTAATATAATTAGAAAAAGTAATACAATACAATTAATTGGCAGAATATTATAAAAACTCTACCACATTATTACAAGACATTTTGTGATATCCTGAAACTAGGGAAATATACCATTTAGGAAAATGGAGATTTTTCATAATTTCCACCTTGCTTGTAGCAAAATGACCAAATTAAACCATTATCTGTTATGGCAAATATTCACAGGCCAATGAATAAAATTTGCCTACTCAACAGATATGGCTAAGATCTAATATGTGCTCATCTTCTCATGAGCAAGTCTTGCATTGATTGATTTAATAAATAATTTGGTATCTCAGTTGATGATGACTCTGTCACCTTGCCTAAATTTCTGGACTTTTAAACACAAATGAGATGAAAGGCAGAATTTTTAAGAGATTATGAAGATGTCCATGCCAAATGCCACATAGCTATTATAGCTGACACAACCAGTTTGAAACTTGTTAATTAAGGCTGGTTTCCTCTCAGGAAAATTATCCTGATAGAAAACCAGCCTTTAAAAACATAATTCAAAATATATACACACATATAAATAGTCCAAAAGAAAATTTAGCCCAATTTCCAGTCCTCACATGAATCAGCTGACCAGCTCAGCACAGGTTTTTGTTGGATCAATCAAATACATTACTTTGTTTTTGTAAGGACTGGAGATGAACTTAACCATAGAGATTATAAATAACACTAGAGGGGCATCAAGGGTAAAATTTGGGAACGTGGCTAATGAGGGGCAAATTTAGATCCTGGATGTATATGTTACAATGAAGTCAATTGCACAAGACGAAATGAACACAGTCAGCCTCCTTAAGGTAGCACCCGGGACTTGAATTTGCCCCCCATTAGCTGTGTTCCCTTTTTTTGCCTGAATAAACATTACGATGCCCCTCTAGTGTTATTTATAATCTCTATGAGTGAAATTGATATGTGTGAAAAGCATTATAATATAAATTAGCTATGAAACGCATATCCAAACTGGTTCCAACAGCCAAAATAGCATGAAACGACAATCTTCATTTTCTTCTCATCATAAGTAAGACTGAAAGGTTTCCTCTCCGTACATAAAAGTTCTGCCTTACAACCATTTCGTCGACCCTTAAATTCCTTTTTCCACTTTAATTCAATGTCTCCTCGAGGAAGCCCAGAAATTTTGGCAAAGTCACGCACCATTCTTCGAGTATCAGTATACTTGACACAGCCAGCATTATATGTGATACCAAATGAAGTAGATCCCCCATTTACGCCACACCTGAAACTATCAAATAATGCCTTTGGCATATCGCGCGCAAATTCAATGGTCCACGGCTTATGAAGTTTTGGCTTATACTGCATTCAGCGATTAACCATTTTTATCCAAACCAAAACTTCAGCAGCCAACATTGGCCCAGTTCGAATAGAGGATCCCGAAAGTATGTCTAAATGGTTTTCTGGGTCCTTGTTTAAAATACATCTTTGGTGAATAACCTCAAGAGATGCCCGAGCTTCGCACTTAAATTTCGCCACGTCAATGGTGTCACCCAAACGTTCAAATAATTCCAGCGAATCATTTAAAACCCCGCCCAAAGGAATAACCTTGCCCTTCGGCAGGAATCGCATCGATTTGGTCAAGAGAAACGGCTTCAATAACCTCATCAACAGTAAAGCACTCTTGGTCTGTCGCCATCTTGAAATTTGCATACTTTTTTATTAGTACCCGCTGAGCGGTATACTAAATAGCGCAGACGCGCATGACACATTTGGGAGTTGCTGACCCGGCGTGTATGGTTATATGGTTATATAGTTATGTGGTTTAATGGTTATATGATTTAATTGTTACGTGGTTATGTGATTATGTCGTTTTATGGTTATGTGGTTATATGGTTTAATGGTTATGTGGTTTAATGGTTATCTGGTTATATAGATATGGTTATGTGGTTATGTGGTTATGTCGTTATGTGGCTATGTGGTTATGCGGTTATGTGATTGTCTGGTTATATGGTTATGTGGTAATGTGGTTACGTGGTTATGTGGTAATGTGGTAATGTGGTTATGTGGTTATGTGGTTATATGGTTATGTGGTTATGTCGTTATGTGGTTATATGGTTATATAGTTATGTGGTTATGTCGTTATGTGGCTATGTGGTTATGTCGTTAGATGGTTATGTGGTTATATGGTTATATGGTAATGCGGTTATGCTGTTATGCGGTTATTTGGTTTAATGGTTATGTCCTTATATGGTTAAGTGGTTATATGGTTATATGATTATATGGTTATCTGTTTATATGATTATATGGTGTAATGGTTATGTGGTTATGTGGTTATGTGGTTATGTGGTTATATGGTTATGTGGTTATGTGGTTACGTGGCTATGTCGTTATATGGTTATGTGGTAATGTGGTTATCTGTTTATATGATTATATGGTGTAATGGTTATGTGGTTATGTGGTTATATGGTTATGTGGTTATGTGGTTATGTGGTTATCTGGTTATGTGGTTATGTGGTTACGTGGCTATGTCGTTATATGGTTATGGTGTATGTTGTTATATGGTTATGTGGTTATGTGGTTATGTCATTATATGGTTTAATGGTTATGTGGTTATATGGTTATATGGTTATATGGTTACGTCGTTATATGGTTATATGGTTTAATGGTTATGTGGTTTAATTGTTTTGTGTGTATGTTGTTATATGGTTATATCGTTATATGGTTATATTGTTATATTGTTATATTGTTATATTGTTATATTGTTATATTGTTATATGGTTATATGGTTATATGGTTATATGGTTTAATGGTTTAATTGTTTAATGGTTCTGTGGTTATATGGTCATGTGGTTATGTGGTTATGTGGTTATATGGTTATGTGGTTATATGGTTATGTAGTTATGTGGTTATGTCGTTACGTGGTTATGTGGTTATGTGGTTATGTGGTTATGTGGCTATGTGGTTATGTGGTTATGTGGTTATATGGTTACATGGTTATATGGTTATATGGTTTAATGGTTAAGTGGTTATGTGGTTATGTGTTTATGTGGTGATGTGGTTACATGGTTATGTCGATATATGGTTATGTGGTTATATGGTTATATGTTTATATTATTATATGGTGTAATGGTTATGTGGTTATGTGGTTATGTGGTTATGTGGTTATATGGTTATGTGGTTATATGGTTACATGGTTATATGGTTATATGTTTTAATGGTTAAGTGGTTATGTGTTTATGTGGTTATATGGTTATATGTTTATGTAGTTATGTGGCTATGTGGTACGTGGTTATATGGTTATGTGGTTATGTGGTTATGCGGTTATGTGGTTATGTGGTTATGTGGTTATGTGGTTATGCGGTTATGTGGTTATGTGGTTTTGTTGTTACATGGTTATGTCCTTATATGGTTATGTGGTTATATGGTTATATGTTTATATGATTATATGGTGTAAAGGTTATGTGGTTATGTGGTTATATGGTTATGTGGTTATGTGGTTATGTGGTTACGTGGCTATGTCGTTATATGGTTATGTGGTTATGTAGTTATAAGGTTTAATGGTTATGTGGTTTAATTTTTATGTGGGTATGTGGTTATATGGTTATGTGGTCATGTCATTATATGGTTTAATGGTTATGTGGTTATATGGTTATGTGGTTATATGGTTATGTGGTTATGTGGTAATGTGGTAATGTGGCTATGTGGTTATGTGGTTATGTGGTTATATGGTTACGTCGTTATATGGTTATATGGTTTATTGGTTATGTGGTTTAATTGTTTTGTGTGTATGTTGTTATATGGTTATATGGTTATATGGTTATATGGTTATATGGTTATATGGTTATATGGTTAAATGGTTAAATGGTTATGTGGTTATATGGTTATATGGTTATATTGTTATATTGTTATATTATTATATGATTATTTTGTTATGTGGTTATATGGTTATATAGTTATATGGTTTAATTGTTTAATGGTTATGTGGCTATATGCTTTAATGGTTATGTGGTTATGTGATTATACGGTTATGTGGTTATATGGTTATGTGGTTATGTGGTTATGTCGTTATTTGGTTATGTGGTTATATGGTTATGTGGTTATATGTTTAAGTGGTTATGTGGTTATGTGGTTACGTGGTTATGTGGTTATGTGGTAATATGGCTACGTGGTTATGTCGTTGTATGGCTATGTGGTTATATTGTTTAATGGTTATGTGGTTTAATGGTTATATGGTTATGTGGTTATATGGTTATATGCTTATATGGTTATGTGGGTATATGGTTATATCGTTATATGGTTAAATTTTTATGTGGTTATGTGGTTATATGGTTATGTGGTTATATGGTTATGTGATTATGTTGTTATATGGTTATATGGTTATATGGTTATATGGTTATATGGTTAGGTGGTTATATGGTTATATGGATATGTGGTTATGTGTTTATATGGTTATATTGCTATGTGGCTATGTGTTTATGTGTTTATGTGTTTATGTGTTTATGTGTTTTTGTGGTTATGTGGTTGTGTGGTTATGTGGTTATGTGGTTATGTGGTTATGTGGTTATGTGGTTATGTGGTTATGTGGTTATGTGGTTATGTGGTTATGTGGCTACGTAGGTATGTCCTTATATGGTTATGTGGTTATGTGGTTATATGGTTATATAGTTATACGGTTATATGGTTATATGGTTATATTGTTATATGGTTATACGTTTATATGGTTATATGGTTATATGGTTATATGGTAATATGGTTATATGGTTATATGGCTATATAATTATATGGTTATGTGGTTATGTAGTTATATGGTTATAGGTTTATATGGTTATATGGTCTATTGTTATATGGTTATATGATTATATGGTTATTTGGTTATATGGTTCTATAGCTATATGGCTATGTGGGAGGCTTGGAAAGGTTTATTTCTTGAATGTGTCGATAAGCATGCCCCTTTACGAACTAAGCGTGTTCGCTCACGCAAGTCGCCATGGATAACTCCACGGCTAAAAAAGCGATTGCATGAGCGGGATGTACTTAAGCTAAAAGCGACTCGATCAAAAAAAACCAACGATTGGCAAAATTTTAAGAATACACGAAACATGGTAAATAATGAAGTTAGGAAAGCTAAGGAATCCTATTACAAAGATGCACTGAATACGAATAAAGGAAACTCACAAAACACTTGGCGAATTATAAATGAACTTTTGTCTAAGAAATCAAAGAATTGTTCTGTTTAGGAAATTGTACACAAGGGTACATCTATCTATAATTCAAATGACTTATCAGATACATTTAACGATCATTTCTCTAGTGTTGGGCCAAGACTTGCAAACGAGATACCTGATAATGAAGATTGTCCATCCCATTTAGATTATTTAAGTGACAGTGACGGTCATTTTGAGCTAAATATAACTAGTTCATCAAATGTCCGTACACTGTTATCAAAGTTATGCAAATCCAAAGCGACTGGCTTGGATAAAATATCGGCAAGACTTCTCCGTGAATGTTCCGATTTGATAGCTAATCATCTATGTTCAATTTTCAATCAGTCTATTGTCTCATGTGTTTTCCCCGATGAATGGAAATTATCCAAAGTAATTCCATTATTTAAACGTGGTGAGCGTTCAGACCTAAATAACTATCGTCCGATTTCTATAATACCAGTAGTCGCGAAAGTATTCGAGAGAATCGTTTACGATCAGCTATACGAGTATCTTACTGATAATAACCTGATATCTAGTCATCAATCTGGCTTTAGAACCCTGCATTCTACTGTTACTGCATTGCTCGAAGCCACGGATAACTGGGCTTACAACATTGACCAAGGTGATGTAAACGCAGTTGTGTTCTTAGATCTCAAAAAAGCATTTGACACTGTCGATCACAATATTCTACTCTCTAAACTAAAAAAATATGGCGTGTCTGGCATAGCATACGATTGGTTTCAATCATACTTACACTCGCGAACAACGCTGTTTCGTAAATGGTTCTCTCTCGCATAATCGGCCTTTAACCTGTGGAATTCCTCAGGGACAATATTGGGTCCGCTTCTTTTATCATTTATATAAACGATCTGCCTAACTGTCTCGAACATTCACAACCACGAATGTTCGCTGATGATACGCACTTGTCCTTTGCCAACAACAGCATTGAAAATATTGACCTCAAACTGAATGAGGACCTCGCTAGAGTTAATCAGTGGCTTACTGCTACCAAACTAACTCTAAATACATCTAAAACTGAATTCATGCTGATTGGGTCCAGGCAAAGGTTGAGGACGCTTCAGGGTTCTCCGTCGCTAATGATTGGCGAGGAACCTATAAAGCAGGTAAATTACACAAAATCTCTAGGTGTCTTTATCGATCATAACCTCTCGTGGAATATTCATATAGAGAGATTGTGTAAGAAAATTGCAAGTGGTATCGGAGCATTGAAGCGAACTAGACCCTTTGTTCCTTACCATACTCTGCTATCTATTTTTAACTCTTTAGTGCAGCCACACTTCGATTATTGCAGTGTAGTTTGGGGAAATTGCCGCAAAACTTTGTCCACCAAACTTCAGAAACTCCAAAATCGTGCTGCTCGCATAATAACTTACTCAAACTTCGATGTAAATGCTGATTTACTTATCGATAGACTAGGGTGGAAAAAACTTGATTCCCAGCGTCAAATCCATAGGGCCTCCATGGTCTATAAATCGCTCAATGGTCTTGCTCCCCATTATCTACGAGAAAAATTTGTCGAGCGAAATATTGTTACAAATTACTCGTTAAGAGACTCCGAAGGTAAACTAGCTATTCCTCTTCCGCACACAAATTTTATGAAAAACAGTTTTAGTTATTCGGGAGCAGTACTCTGGAATACCTTACCTGTTGAACTGCGGCAGGCCAGTTCCCTTAGAACTTTTCGGTCTGGCTGCAAGAATTGCTCTCAATTGTTCATTCCTAATTAATTTGGATTCATACGGCACTCATGAAAAGCAGATTTGTTTTTAATTGTTTGTATCTTGTAAATATAGTAATAATAGTGTAACCTTGTAATATAGTGTAGTACGTGTGATAATAGTTTAAATTTTAATGTTCTGATGAGCCCACCGTGTTTAAATAAAGTTATTATTATTATTATTATTATAGTTATTTGGTTTAATGGTTTAATGGTTATGTGGTTATGTGGTTATATGGTTATGTGGTTATATGGTTATATGGTTATGTGGTTATGTGGTTATGTCGTTAATTATGTGGTTATATGGTTATGTGGTTATGTGGTTATGTGGTTATGTGGTTATGTTGTCATGTGGTTACTTGGTTATATCGTTATATGGTTATATGGTTATATGGTTATATGGTTATGTGGTTATATGGTTATATGGTTATATGGATATATGGTTATATGGTTGTATGGTTATATGGTTATATGGTTATATGGTTATATAGTTATATGGTGTAAAGGTATGTGGTTATCTGGTTTAATGGTTATATGGTTATGTGGTTATGTGGTTATGTGGTTATGTGGTTTAATTGTTATATTGTTATGTGGTTATATGCTCATGTGGTTATGTGGTTATGTGGTTATACGTTTATGTGGTTATACGGTTATATGTTTATATGGTTATATGGTTATTTGTTATATGGTTATATCACGCCGGGTCAGCAAGGCCGAAAAATGCGTCATGGCGATTAAGCCAAAAATTCCAGGGAAATGCGCGTATTTTGAAGGAAGTCTGGTAACTAGGAAATTACTATGCGAATGTGCGGCTATTTTTGGGAATTTTATACGGGGTACCAAGAAATTGGAGGGAAAATCTGAAAGTTCTGGCTTTAAGCTCTCGATCGGTACCAAATATAAACAACAAAACCAGTTGTTTTCCTTCGTACAAGCCTGGACAATGTAGCCTCTGCGTAATGCGAATTGGATTTCGAAAAAATAGCCGTATTTCGGCTCCATAAAACGTTTGCGTCTCGCGTATAAACAAGATGTATGTGTGCTTGTTGGATTGCTAATTATCGAGGTAAGAATCGTATGATTTTTGTTTTTCGCGTACCTGTTTTATTTAGCTAAAATATGATATTTATTGCATCGATTTTTCGACTGACCGCCATATTGATTATAATGAATTGTTTATCTTTAATGTATGTATAGCTATTAGCGAATGCTGTAATGCAAGATGCCTAGAAGGAGAAGCAACCGGTTCCCTATAGCCGAATTCATGAAGGCAAAACATGCACAGAACGTATTGGTAGCAGCCGAGAAAGCTGTCCTTGATGGGCAAGTTAGAAAGAAGCAGCAGAAAATACGAAGTTTAAAGAGAAAGGTACCTATATAGTTAATATATATTGGCAGATGACTACTTGATCACTGCAGCGACCTTCGTGGCTTCATCAATATATTTACATTTTAAGCGCACATATTTGATAGAGTATTAATTATTTATTACTTTGTAGCTGAGCAAAACAAATTCAAAATCAGAGATTTTGCTGCAAGAAGTAAATAAACTGCCAAAGCAAGTAAATGTGAGTATAAATATCAATTGAAATTTGAATTGCAATACAATAATTAAAATTCAATCCATGTATTGCACTATATACCATACTAAATATTGTGATTACAGTATGGTAAATTGTTTGCAAAGCTGTGTTGGTATGGGTGTATGACTTGGAATCACAAGTTTGACTGTATTGCTCTTTAGCTAGTAATATTAATATACATTTATTGTTGTAAACAGCTCAAGTATCCAATTAGAGCACCAACCAATCTTTGCCAACAAACTATTAATACAGCATCAACGTCAACTCAATTACGGCGAAGACAAGAAACGTTTGTTTCTGCATTGTCTATACATGGTGGAACTTTGCTCAACAAACGACCAGCTTTCAACGGCCTGTTTGATACGCTCAACAAGAAGTGTAAATTAGATGATTTAGGTAACTATGTATTGTCTAATGATAAACTCACTACATATATTATTGAGCAAAAGCAAAAGAAAGACAGGTTAGCATTTGAAGTTTCTGAGGAAAATGTTCTCAGAAGTATAGCTACATACTATAGTGCTGGTGTTATGGGCAAGAGGAAGTATCAAGCAGTAAGATTGTCCTCTACTATGAAGTATGAAAATGGGAAAAGAACAGCAATTACTTTTATGCCTAAATGTCCCATTCCCAAGCTTCTAACCTACAACAAGTTAGCTGCTAATATTAAAAAAATCGATATTGGGAGGGTGTACTTTGTGGAAGAGGAGTTTCGTGATTATATAGAAGATAGTGAAAAGGTAAATGGTTGTTTTAGGGATTTAAGGGAATATCTGCCGCGATTAGCTAGATTCTATTTGAGTGTCGAGTCCCGTGCTATTGCTTTAAAGTGGTTTGGTAAAACAGAGGGAACCTTCCTTGTTGCATGGGGTGGGGACGGGTGTCCATTTGGCAAAAATGGGAGTGCTTGTTCTTTTCTCGTTAGTTTTCTCAATGCAGGTAAGCGAGTTGTGTCAAGCAGCGATAATTTTCTTGTATTTGGGGCAGACTGTGATGAAACATCAATAGTTGTTAGGAAATATGTACTTGCCACATGCAAGCAGATGGCAGACCTACAAGGAAAAGTATTTGAAATTAATGGTCTGTCTGTCACATTTTCATTTGAGGAAATTCCCAATGACATGAAAATGCTGGCTATGCTTGGTGGAGAATTAAATAATGCAGCAACATATTTCTCTACTCTTGGCAATGCTACTCTGGATAACTGTCGTGATGTAAAAGGCACATTCGGGAGAGGGCCTTCTTGTACCTGGAAGGCTTGGTCTTATCAGCACAGAATTAAAAATGCCGCCTCAGTAGAAAAATTTAAAGATACTCTGAGAAAAAAGACTGTCTCTGATAAAACCAAGCGTTCCAAGATAACAGATTTCATTGCCAAAAGGAAGAGTCGTCAAGAGTTTACAACTTTGATTGGGAAATTGATTGACAAAGCCCATGTGGAACCCCTCCATTTAAAGAACAATGCATGGCAGTATTTTTTTAAAGCAGTCCTTCGTGAATCAATTGCTAAATCAAACATAGAAACATGCAAGTCATTTTCAGAGGTACCAAGGCATTGCTGTTTTGCAAAAGTTGTTTTTGCTCTGCAATATGAAGTTAAGGCAAACCGGGTAGCAAAGAAAACGATAAAGTGGTATAATGAAACTCGAGGTCGCCGGGCAGACTTTGCTTATCGCTTTACTGGCAAGGATTCCAGATTGTTTTGTCATAACTTCATGCAGCTGATCAAAGCAATGAGTGATGCAAGTGATTCCAAAGCAGAAGAGCAGAGTGTCTTGGTACTTTCTTACATTGGCCTTAGGTTGAGGGATGCTTGCTCATTGTTTAATAGGTTCAATATTAATGAAACTGACATTGCCAAATTATCCAAAGCAGCATTGGAATACTTTTGTGCAAATTCTTTATTTGTACCTACACAAGTAACACCTACTATTTGGACAATAGGTCATGTAGTACCAGTGCACACAAAGTACATGTATGATGTGTATAGACAGGGTCTACTTACTGTTTCTATGGAGGGGAGGGAAGCCAAGCACATTGCTCTCCAGCGACTAAGTATGAACACCACCTATCAGAAACGCTGGATTCAAATATTTAGGCATGAATATATAATGTTAGTATGGCTTCCTGAGCATGGCCATGAACCATGCTGCAACACACCAGGTAAGGACAACTATATTCCTGAAAGAGCTCTTAATGACCCCAATTATTGTTATTGTGGATTAGAGAAGTTGTCTTCTGATGTTGAGAACTGTACTTTTTGTGGCAATGATGTCACTGCCTTAATTGATAAAAGTGTACAAATGGCTGAGATAGCAACTGAATTATTAAATAACTGACCAGTTGCAACATGAATTTTTGTTGGATATTGGATGTTAATGAAACATCAGGATATTATATACTGAGACACTTGCATGTATATATTGAAATGCAACTGGATATAGTTAGTTTTATTCAGTTGCTAATACACTATAGGAGAGTTTTGGCATTCTTACATTGATATACGAGTACTATTGCTACATTATTTTTTTCATTACTATGTACTTAGAATAAGCAGTTTAATTTAGAGCAGCTAGCCTAAGCTTCAAATGCTAACATTTCAAATGCATTTCTGAAACATATATCTACTCCCTTGCTTTCTTAGCCTTTCTATTTGACTATTTCTACATGTTTTGGGTGCAGGCTCACTAGCTGGTACAAAACTTTTTCACCAATAAGTGCTCTTTTATTTTTTCAACCTGATAAACTTTTTTCAAAAGCCTTACTAATAAAATATTTCTCCTGTGTGTCTTTTTGAAGCTTTATTAAATTATTTCATTTCAAATTTGCCAATCACTTTTGCATTGTCAACACAATACACCCTGTAAACTGCAAGATGTTATAAATTGCCATGCGACACTCTGAATGCAGACCGAACTGAGACTGATTGTCTAATCCAATGAACTCTAAATATAATTATATGTAGAGTTCACTGGATTAACATCACTTATAGGTGATTATATATATATTTATAGTCTTTCTTTTGCTTTTGCTCATTAATAGTAATTACTATGTAAAAATATATTGTATCTCCACTATGTTGTGAACGTTGACTTATTTTAGTTATTTTTCATTTACATGCGAACGCCATTTTAGGCGCGAACCTTTTGTCGGACAATTGACGTTGGTTTATCAAAAAACCGGAGAACACATGTTGTCGTTGAGCGGGAATGCGAGTCTTGTAAATCTAACTCAATTTTACTCTTTATTACACAATAAAACCACTTAATAACTGTTTAACTCTTCAAAGTTTATTACATGGCGCCCAACGAAGGGGCTTACAAGTCTCATGGAATTGTAAGTATCGATTGAAAAGGAAACGAGCGAATTTTAGCGATATTTTGATGTACGAAAATCCACGACGAGAATATTTACGACGAAGTATACCAGATTTCGACACGAGAAACGACGTTTTTACGTTAAAACGAAGCGATGACTGAAGCATTCGATAGAAAACGAGCGATCCGATCGGCGAACAGAGGTGTTATAACGAAATATTTGAAGGAAACAATCGAACTTTTGAACCAAAACGACGAAAATGGATGTGTCGAACGTAACGAGCGTTTGACAACACTCGATAGATTATTGGACGAAAAATTGAAATTTGTGCGAAAACTCGACGAACAAGTACTCGAAGTGTGCCCGGTAGAGAACATTGCCCAAGATATAGAAGAATCAGAAGAAATTATTTCGAGAGTATACGATGTTAGGAAGAATATAGAAAATATTTTGACGAAAACGAAGACAATCCCGGTAAGCAGTACTTTACCATTATCACCCTCCCAAATTACAGTGGAACCTTCCCACCCGGAACTTGTATCGAATATGCACGGGACATTAATAGACACGAACCATGAAGAAATAATTGAAGCTTCAAATCAATCTATGAATTCTACCATGTCAAATTCTGTACCACGGCCCAGGCTCCCCAAATTAACACTGCCAAAATTTGGTGGTGAAATTACAAAATTTCGTGGGTTTTGGGGAAGTTTCCAGAGTGCAGTGCACAATAATCCTGATCTCACCGACATCGACAAGTTTAATTACCTGTATTCCTTGCTGGAGGGCCCTGGTCTTCGTGCCATTCAGGGTCTAACTATAACTTCTGAGAATTACAAATCTGCTGTAGACATTCTTAACGAACGTTTTGGTAAAACCCAACAAGTAATCTCCGCACACATGGACAAACTGTTAAAATTGCCTACCTGCACTGGCAAGGATGCAGCACAACTAAGAATGATATATGACCGAGTCAGTGTAAATGTTAGGGGATTAGAGTCCTTGGGGGTCAAAGCTGAGCAGTATGGTAGCCTGCTTATCCCCATAATCATGTCCAAACTCCCAGAAGAAGTTCGCATGCAAATTGCCAGAAATACGCCAACTGAAGTTTGGAAAATTGAAGACTTGTTGAATCTGATAAAACGAGAAGTGGAAGCACGAGAAGTCTGTGAAAACGTGAAAGTGAATGATCCGAAGACGAAAGTGGGGCCTGGGGACTACAGTCGAAAAAATACACCCTCTGCTACTGCACTACTTGCAGGGGGGTCCAACCCGAAAACACAGGGTATACAATGTACCTATTGTCAAGGGTCACATTACTCGGCTTCCTGTGAACAAGTTCGTGACATAGACACCCGAAAGAACATCCTCAAACGAGATGGCCGCTGTTTTCGTTGCCTCGGAAAGGGACACCGAGCAAGAGAGTGCAACCCTACCAAAATATGTCGAAAGTGTCAGGGCGGTCACCACCAATCAATTTGTTCTGGACGATATCGACCCGCAGACTCCCCCGAAGCACCATCCGTGAAACCCAACCCATATAAACCAAACCCGAGAAGGAGTGGTCCACCGAAGCCAACAGACCAGAACAATCAACAAGATCACGCAGTGACGATGCTAAATCGAAACTCACCCAGAAACAACCAGTCGAGGAAGGTTCTTTTGCAAACAGCAACATCCTCTGCATTCAGCCAAGATGGTAACGATTCAATTCCTGTACGAGTATTGTTGGACTCGGGAAGTCAACGATCATACATCACAAGTAAGGTAAGGCAGAAACTGAACTTAAGTCCTATACGAAAGGAAACAATTAGTCTAAATACATTTGGCGATGAAAAGATTCGAACACGAAAATGTGATGAAGTTCGAGTGAAATTGAAAACTCTATCAGAAACAATTGAACTCGATGTACTCAGTTTTCCAACAATATGTGCACCCTTGCCATTGAAATTAGATGTTGAATCCTATCCTCATTTGGATGGATTAGAAATAGCTGATACAAGCCTCGTCACAGATTCTTCGTCTGAGATCGACATTTTAATTGGTTCAGACCATTACTACAACGTTGTCAAGGACGAAGTTCGACGTGGGAAAGAAGGCCCGATTGCCTTCGATACGAAATTCGGATGGGTCCTTTCAGGACCTGTGGACGGTGTGACTAGTAGTGGTGACAATCCCTTGATGACACACCTCAGTATTACAAACGAAGACTTTTTGTTAATAAACAATCCGTATCAAGAGGATGAAAACAAAGCCCTCTCGCATCAATTGAGTAAATTCTGGGATGTTGAATCGATTGGCATCCAGAATGACGAAGGTTCGAAAGAGAATAGAGACGAATTTCTGCCAGAAATAAGTTACAACGAAGCGGAGAGCCGGTATGAAGTTAACTTACCGTGGAAATCCGGACAGCAACCGAAGTCTAATGGGTATGTGTCATGTGTTAATCGTTTACGACAGCTTCATAAGAAATTGAAAGGTGACGAAGGCTTTAGGAGTGAGTATAAAAACATCATTCAGCAACAAACGAAGGACGGAATTGTGGAGCGTGTCGAAGATCAGAGAGAGCTAGACGAAGGGACTTACTACCTTCCCCACCACGGCGTAATTCGTAGAGATAAGGAGACGACGAAAGTACGTGTTGTATTCGACGGCTCGGCCAAACCAGATAACACTAACTTATCGATCAATGACTGTTTAGAAACAGGACCCAATCTTGTGCCACATTTGTTTGATGTGGTGATTAAGTTCCGAGGGTATCCCATTGCTATGGTCGCTGACGTTGAGAAAGCTTTCCACCAAGTCGTAATTGCCCCGGATGACCGACGGATGATACGATTTCTATGGTTTGACGACCTAACCAAAGATAATCCAGAGATTGTGAAGTATCAATTTTGTCGTCTGCCGTTTGGGCTCACTTCAAGTCCATCCATGTTGTCATCGGTCATGCAGCACCACTTTAGTGAGCATGAAGAGGAAGCCCCAGAAACAGTATCGTTGCTAAAAGAATCATTCTATGTGGATGATTTAGCTACTGGTGCATCAAGTGACGAGGAAGCAACTCGGATTTACGAACAGTCCTCTAAGATAATGAATGAAGGAGGATTCAACCTAAGGAAATGGCATACAAATTCGGAGACTTTGCGTGCAAAGTTCGATGAACCGGTTGACAATCCAGCGAAGGTCGTGAACGCGCACACAGAGACGGTAACGGATTGTCCCAATAACCTAGTAGACATTGCTACCCCCGGGAGTAAGCAGCAATCGGAGCAAACTAATGAACCGTCAGTGAATTCCGTGAAGGTTTTGGGGGTTAGCTGGAACTTTAAGACAGATACATTACATCAAGAACATTTAGATTTAACAATGTATGCTGAAACGTTGCCACCGACCAAGAGATCGGTTCTTAAGTTGTCTGCTAAGATATTCGATCCTATTGGACTGATCACACCCCTTACTATTCATATGAAGGTCCTATTTCAAGTATTGTGTTCGTCCGATTATGACTGGGATGACGAGTTGACGCCAGATTTGTTGTCGTGGTGGCATCGACTGATCGCAGATATGAGTGCCTTGAAGAATATTCAAGTTCCGAGATGTTACTTCGCCTGGCGGAAAGACGGTCCAGTTGGTCATCAGTTGCATGGTTTTAGCGATGCATCATGCAAAGCGTATGCAACAGTAGTCTACTTGCGTACGGAGCATGCCAACGGAGATATCGAAGTGAACCTGGTAGCATCTAAGGCTCGTGTGGCACCTATAAAACGGCAGTCTATCCCTCGTTTAGAATTATTAGGAGCAACTATTCTCTGTAGATTAATGGGAACTATTGAGAAATCTCTTGTGTCTTTAAGAATACCACCCGAGATGTATTATTGGACAGATTCACTTACCACTCTTTGTTGGATTCGGAACAACAAGGTTTGGAAACCGTATGTCCAGCACCGAGTTGAAGAAATAAGAGAACATTCGGCGCCGACACATTGGAGATTCGTACCAGGAAAGCTCAATCCTGCTGACTTGCCTTCGCGAGGATGTAGCGGAGAAGAACTGTCGAAAGATCAAAACTGGTGGTGTGGCCCAGAGTTTTTGAAACATGCTGAGGAGAATTGGCCAGAACAACCGTCGAGCGGTATCGATAATGAGAAAGTAGCTCTCTCGGAAGCGAGGAAAACGACACCAGCCGTTGTTCGATCCCTTGTGAATGTATCACAACAACCTAACGAGCCTGTGGTAAGAATTGATGAGATCATCGATTGCAAGAGATACAGTACGAAATTACGATTAATTCGAGTGACGGCCACGGTTCGAAGATGTGTAAAAATATGGAGACACCGTTGTCTCGCCACAAGGAACATCGAATTAACG
Source organism: Trachythela sp. YZ-2020 (assembly GCA_016169945.1). Taxonomy (NCBI): domain Eukaryota; kingdom Metazoa; phylum Cnidaria; class Anthozoa; order Malacalcyonacea; family Clavulariidae; genus Trachythela; species Trachythela sp. YZ-2020. Next base: position 113,499 of record JADLSH010000298.1, read on the forward strand.
GCGGAAGAGTTGAAGCAAGCCGAAAGAATGTGGATCAAAGCTACTCAAGAAGAATCGTTCGCAGACGAGCTACAGTATTTAAGAGGATCAGATAAAACGCCAAAACAGATCGTGAATCAATTGTCATTATACCTGGATGAGTACGGAATCATAAGATGCGAAGGAAGAATCCAGCACTCGTCTCATCCAGAATCAACCAAACAACCGATCCTTTTACCACCGAGACACTGGTATACCGACCTACTAATCGAGGAGAGACACAAGACGGTTCATCACGATGGCATCCGAGAAACTGTGAATTGTATTAGGGAAGATTACTGGATATTACGAGCTCGGGAATCAGTTAAACGAGTCCTTAAGAAATGTGTGGTGTGTAAACGTATGGAAGGTAAACCATTTGCTACTCGAAAGATTCCACAATTGCCCCCAGAGCGTGTCAGTGAAGAACCGCCATTTACGAATACGGGACTAGATTTTGCGGGACCACTATATGTAAAGAAACCGAGTCATCCCGATGGTGCAGATTCTGAAAAGGTTTACATTGCCCTTTTTACATGCGCATCCACCAGAGCAGTCCACTTAGAGCTTGTCGAGAACTTATCAGTTCCCACGTTTCTCCAAGCGTTCAGACGATTTACGAGTCGCCGAGGTTTACCCAGTACAATATTAACCGATAATGCCAAAACCTTTAAGGCAGCTTCCCGTGAAGTTACGAATATATTCAATTCAAAAGAGATCGAAAGATATTTCGTCAACCGAGGCGTCGAATGGAAGTATATAATAGAAAAGGCTCCGTGGCAAGGCGGTTTCTACGAGAGAATGATACGCAGCGTAAAACGTTGTTTGAAAAAATCGATCGGAAGTGTATCTTTAACATTCGGGGAGCTCAGAACTTTACTCGTTGAAATTGAAACCACCATCAACAATCGGCCATTAACATTCATCTATGACGACGAAGAAGGGGTGTCGTACGCTCTCACACCTTCACATCTCATTTACGGACGTCAGATTTCATCCCACCTGAATCATCGACATTACGAGATAGTCAGCACTAACCAAACCCTTACGAAGAGAGCGAAGTACCAGCGTCGAATTCTTGATCAGTTCACTAAACAGTGGAGAAAGGAATACTTGCTCAGTCTGCGAGAGTCCGCGAAATTATCGGCAAAACCTTCGGAGGAAACCATTAAGATCGGAGATATCGTAGTCCTTCGAAATGATAACACTCGACGTGTATTTTGGAAGCTTGGTAAGGTCGAAGAACTCATCCCAAGTAAGGATGGAATCGTACGAGCGGCGAAGGTAAAGGTTCACGGAGACGGAGGAAAGCAAGTTATCCTACGAAGACCTATACAGCATCTCTTCCCACTCGAAGTCCGAGTGCAGGAATTACCAGAACCCGATAAGGACGATCAACGAACCGTTAACAGCGTGGAAGAAGAAGATACAACTAAAACTGTACGGCCGCGAAGAAGAGCCGCAATAGTTGCAGATCATCTTCGAGCCGAACTATGCAAACAACATACACTTTAGTTGAGTTGAACTCAATATTAGTCTTGATCATTTTGCGGTATATGATCAACCCCGGGAGTGTTGTGAACGTTGACTTATTTTAGTTATTTTTCATTTACATGCGAACGCCATTTTAGGCGCGAACCTTTTGTCGGACAATTGACGTTGGTTTATCAAAAAACCGGAGAACACATGTTGTCGTTGAGCGGGAATGCGAGTCTTGTAAATCTAACTCAATTTTGCTCTTTATTACACAATAAAACCACTTAATAATTTAACTCTTCAAAGTTTATTACACACTATGTATAGTGCATTGGAGGGCCCTGAAGGGGGTCTTAATTTCATTTCTCATTCTGAATTTTGAGCAAATCCTTACTTAAGTCCCCATTCTACCCTTTAGGTTCCTCCATATAATTCAAATATTAAGGCAAGCCATGTATACACATTGCAATTTGTTAACTGAAATTAACTGAATAGGCAGAAAATCCTAAAATGGGGCTCTAATATGCCCCACTTACATATTTTCTACTCTGTGTAATGCCAGATGATTTTATTCCACAGTGGGTTGATGAAATATTGTACTTTCATAAAGTGATCACAGTAATCATACAAAAGGTTATTCTGAACAACTTTTATTTAAAAAAGGCACAATATATTGTACATAATTTAAGATGTGCCATAATTTTAATATATAACATGTGAAAATATTATATAATTATTGTACTAATTTTGAGTATATAGATCCAATATTTACAGAAATAATACATTGGACAAAGTAAGCCCTGCAACACTAAACTACAATGCCATCATTAATATAACTAGGAGTTACTATCGCAAGGAAAGTGCTGCCTTGATGCCCAAACTGCATGCAAAATTCCTCGACCAATTAGTAATATTGAACGTATTTATATTGCTAATGGCACACTGTATGTATAGATTTATTTTCTTGTCCAAACGATGAGATTACAACACTGTGATTACAACACTGTAATTGTAAATAATAATATATAAGAAGTACACAAGTGGTTTTCAAAGCCACATATCAGACTGTTCAGACTACTGTCAATGGAATTCTTGGTACCAACATTATTGTTCCTATTATTAGAAATCATTCTTTACTTCAAAGCTGTCAATTGCATCTTGGAAGAGTAGAGACAATGTCTTTTAATATCTTTGTGGTACAATAATAGTTTGCATGTTGTCTGTGTTCATAAGATATTGATACTGCACTTGCCATGTGCTAAACAAACATGTCACAACAGTCTTTGTTTACAATCTGTAGATATTTCATTTCATATTTATTTAGCATTTAGCTTCCATCAGTGTTCATCTGTACTGTTCAGTGAATTGTCAAAATACATGATTATACAGCAAACCAACATAATAGTATATCTCTCCAAAACAACTGTGAGCAGGGATCCACATGACATATGTTGGAAATATTTAATTATTTATATCGCAGATTCCATCCCATTACAGATGATGTAATATATCCATATTATTTTGTAAGTTTGTAACAACCATTTTTTTCAAGTAAATATACCATAATTTATCAACCAAATTTGGTTTTCATTTTCTGCCTCAACAGGCGGTCAATGTTACTTTGTGCCACAACTGGCTCTGCCACAATGGGCAGATCAATAATATTTTGTGCCTCAACGGGCTCCACCACAATGGGCAGATCAGTTCTATTTTGTGCCTCAACAGGCTCCATCACAATGAGCTATTCCATTTAAAATCCGTAACCCCCCGCCCCCCCCCCTATCGAGGACAGGGTTTTTTCTATAAACCTGACGAATTCCTGACTTTCAACAGCCCACCTGAGGAATTTTGTATTTACAACACCTACCCCTGAAGACTGCAACCCCCTGAAGAATGCAATTTTTTTACTCAACCCCTGAAGAATTCCAAGCCTAAATAGTCACACCCCTGAAGAATTCCAAGGCAAAATGGCCCCTTACCCCTGAAGAATTCCAGGGTCCTCGATGGGGGGGGGGGGTACGGTATTAAATGGAATAGCCCAATGGTAGGTCAATGTTTCTTTCTGCCACAATGGGCGGATCAATATTTGTGCCTCAATGGGCTCTACCACAACAGGTAGATTGATATTTTGTGCTACGATCACAGGTACGGGCTCTATGACTACAGCTAGATCACTATTTGTCACTGTCATAGGTGGGGTTGTTTTTGCCTGCACAGGCGATATATTAACTGTGTCAATCACAGACCGACATATGACATATCTTGTAAGAAAGCATGTTTGAGCCAGTTGAGGCACAAAATATTATTGATCTGCCCATTGTGGCAGGGCCAGTTATGGCACAAAGTAACATTGATCCACCTGTTGAGGCAGAAAATGAAAACCAAATTTGGTTGATAAATTATGGTATATTTACTTGAAAAAAATGGCTGTGACAAACTTACAAAAAATATGGATATATTACATCATCTGTAATGGCCCAATGGGATGGAATTGTCATCGTACATGAATTAATACTTAACCTCCACGGGTAGATTCATATTATTTGTCATCGTACATGAATAATAAACACTAATACACTATTGTTGGTATAAAGTTATCTATAGACAAATATTCTACACCAGGGTCTAGGACTAATAAGCCATTACTCAGAGCTTTTAAATACATTTTGTCTCCTTGTATTAAGACATTATTAAATGTTGTTTTTCCGCGTGGTCTAAGACCACGCGCAAAATGGAATATTTCGGGCTGAAAGAAGCGCCGATAAACTCATAAAAGCACATTGCTTTCCTCTAGAATGAACACTAAACAGTTCATCATCTTGATGAATATCGGCAGAAAGAAATAAAGCCATACTTACCTGTGTTTCTTCGGGAAATGTTTGTAGAATTGGCAGAATAAAAAGCTTGTAAAATCTTGAGAGTTGTGAACTTGCAGATCACATGGCCATGAACAAAACAGTAAAACATGCGCGCGCAATACAATATTTTCTCGCCCTCTCCCCCCATTTTAAAAATTCTCCTGGAGCTCGACTTTCTGCCCGGAATTATGACAACTGACAGACGCAAGATCGAGATCTCGACTATACATAGGTCGGCGCAAAAGACTGGGTCGAGTGAACTCTGGAGAAACCTTGCCATGTCAAGAATAGTGTGCTGCCTTCGGCAGCAATTAGAAAAAGTAATACAATACAATTAATTGGCAGAATATTATAAAAACTCTACCACATTATTACAAGACATTTTGTGATATCCTGAAACTAGGGAAATATACCATTTAGGAAAATGGAGATTTTTCATAATTTCCACCTTGCTTGTAGCAAAATGACCAAATTAAACCATTATCTGTTATGGCTAAGAGGAAAATATTCACAGGCCAATGAATAAAATTTGCCTACTCAACAGATATGGCTAAGATCTAATATGTGCTCATCTTCTCATGAGCAAGTCTTGCATTGATTGATTTAATAAATAATTTGGTATCTCAGTTGATGATGACTCTGTCACCTTGCCTAAATTTCTGGACTTTTAAACACAAATGAGATGAAAGGCAGAATTTTTAAGAGATTATGAAGATGTCCATGCCAAATGCCACATAGCTATTATAGCTGACACAACCAGTTTGAAACTTGTTAATTAAGGCTGGTTTCCTCTCAGGAAAATTATCCTGATAGAAAACCAGCCTTTAAAAACATAATTCAAAATATATACACACATATAAATAGTCCAAAAGAAAATTTAGCCCAATTTCCAGTCCTCACATGAATCAGCTGACCAGCTCAGCACAGGTTTTTGTTGGATCAATCAAATACATTAGTTTGTTTTTGTAAGGACTGGAGATGAACTTAACCATAGAGATTATAAATAACACTAGAGGGGCATCAAGGGTAAAATTTGGGAACGTGCCTAATGAGGGCAAATTTAGATCCTGGATGTATATGTTACAATGAAGTCAATTGCACAAGACGAAATGAACACAGTCAGCCTCCTTAAGGTAGCACCCGGGACTTGAATTTGCCCCCCATTAGCTGTGTTCCCTTTTTTTGCCTGAATAAACATTACGATGCCCCTCTAGTGTTATTTATAATCTCTATGAGTGAAATTGATATGTGTGAAAAGCATTATAATATAAATTAGCTATGAAACGCATATCCAAACTGGTTCCAACAGCCAAAATAGCATGAAACGACAATCTTCATTTTCTTCTCATCATAAGTAAGACTGAAAGGTTTCCTCTCCGTACATAAAAGTTCTGCCTTACAACCATTTCGTCGACCCTTAAATTCCTTTTTCCACTTTAATTCAATGTCTCCTCGAGGAAGCCCAGAAATTTTGGCAAAGTCACGCACCATTCTTCGAGTATCAGTATACTTGACACAGCCAGCATTAACTGTGATACCAAATGAAGTAGATCCCCCATTTACGCCACACCTGAAACTATCAAATAATGCCTTTGGCATATCGCGCGCAAATTCGATGGTCCATGGCTTATGAAGTTTTGGCTTATACTGCATTCGGCGACTAACCATTTTTATCCAAACCAAAACTTCAGCAGCCAACATTGGCCCAGTTCGAATAGAGGATCCCGCAAGTACGTCTAAATGGTTTTCTGGGCCCTTGTTTAAAATACATCTTTGGTGAATAACCTCAAGAGATGCCCGAGCTTCGCACTTAAATTTCGCCACGTCAATGGTGTCACCCAAACGTTCAAATAATTCCAGCGAATCATTTAAAACCCCGCCCAAAGGAATAACCTTGCCCTTCGGCAGGAATCGCATCGATTTGGTCAAGAGAAACGGCTTCAATAACCTCATCAACAGTAAAGCACTCTTGGTCTGTCGCCATCTTGAAATTTGCATACTTTTTTATTAGTACCCGCTGAGCGGTATACTAAATAGCGCAGACGCGCATGACACATTTCGGAGTTGCTGACCCGGCGTGTATGGTTATATGGTTATATAGTTATATGGTTTAATGGTTATATGATTTAATGGTTACGTGGTTATGTGATTATGTCGTTTTATGGTTATGTGGTTATATGGTTTAATGGTTATGTGGTTTAATGGTTATCTGGTTATATAGATATGGTTATGTGGTTATGTGGTTATGTCGTTATGTGGCTATGTGGTTATGCGGTTATGTGATTGTGTGGTTATATGGTTATGTGGTAATGTGGTTACGTGGTTATGTGGTAATGTGGTAATGTGGTTATGTGGTTATGTGGTTATATGGTTATGTGGTTATGTCGTTATGTGGTTATATGGTAATATAGTTATGTGGTTATGTCGTTATGTGGCTATGTGGTTATGTCGTGATATGGTTATGTGGTTATATGGTTATATGGTAATGCGGTTATGCTGTTATGCGGTTATGTGGTTATTTGGTTTAATGGTTATGTCCTTATATGGTTATGTGGTTATATGGTTATATGGTTATATGGTTATCTGTTTATATGATTATATGGTGTAATGGTTATGTGGTTATGTGGTTATATGGTTATGTGGTTATGTGGTTATCTGGTTATGTGGTTATGTGGTTACGTGGCTATGTCGTTATATGGTTATGGTGTATGTTGTTATATGGTTATGTGGTTATGTGGTTATGTCATTATATGGTTTAATGGTTATGTGGTTATATGGTTATATGGTTATATGGTTATATGGTTATATGGTTACGTCGGTATATGGTTATATGTTTTAATGGTTATGTGGTTTAATTGTTTTGTGTGTATGTTGTTATATGGTTATATGGTTATATGGTTATATTGTTATATTGTTATATTGTTATAATGTTATATGGTTATATGGTTATATGGTTTAATGGTTTAATGGTTTAATGGTTTAATGGTTTAATGGTTTAATGGTTTAATGGTTCTGTGGTTATATGTTCATGTGGTTATGTGGTTATCTGGTTATATGGTTATGTGGTTATATGGTTATGTAGTTATGTGGTTATGTCGTTACGCGGTTATGTGGTTATGTGGTTATGTGGCTATGTGGTTATGTGGTTACGTGGTTATATGGTTACATGGTTATATGGTTATATGGTTTAATGGTTAAGTGGTTATGTGGTTATGTGTTTATGTGGTGATGTGGTTACATGGTTATGTCCATATATGGTTATGTGGTTATATGGTTATATGGTTATATGGTTATATGTTTATTTGATTATATGGTGTAATGGTTATGTGGTTATGTGGTTATGTGGTTATGTGGTTATGTGGTTATATGGTTATGTGGTTATATGGTTACATGGTTATATGGTTATATGTTTTAATGGTTAAGTGGTTATGTGTTTATATGGTTATATGGTTATATGTTTATGTGGTTATGTGGCTATGTGGTACGTGGTTATATGGTTATGTGGTTATGTGGTTATGCGGTTATGTGGTTATGTGGTTATGTGGTTATGTGGTTTTGTTGTTACTTGGTTATGTCCTTATATGGTTATGTGGTTATATGGTTATATGTTTATATGATTATATGGTGTAAAGGTTATGTGGTTATGTGGTTATGTGGTTATATGGTTATGTGGTTATGTGGTTATGTGGTTACGTGGCTATGTCGTTATATGGTTATGTGGTAATGTGGTTATATGGTTTAATGGTTGTGTTGTTTAATTTTTATGTGGGTATGTGGTTATATGGTTATGTGGTTATGTCATTATATGGTTTAATGGTTATGTGGTTATATGGTTATGTGGTTATATGGTTATGTGGTTATGTGGTAATGTGGTAATGTGGCTATGTGGTTATGTGGTTATGTGGTTATATGGTTACGTCGTTATATGGTTATATGGTTTATTGGTTATGTGGTTTAATTGTTTTGTGTGTATGTTGTTATATGGTTATATGGTTATATGGTTATGTGGTTATATGGTTATATGGTTATATGGTTATGTGGTTAAATGGTTAAATGGTTATGTGGTTATATGGTTATATGGTTATATTGTTATATTGTTATATTGTTATATTGTTATATGATTATTTTGTTATATGGTTATATGGTTATATAGTTATATGGTTTAATTGTTTAATGGTTATGTGGTTATATGGTTTAATGGTTATGTGGTTATGTGGTTATACGGTTATGTGGTTATATGGTTATGTGGTTATGTCGTTATGTGGTTATGTGGTTATATGGTTATGTGGTTATGTGGTTATGTGGTTATGTGGTTATGTGGTTATGTGGTTATGTGATTACATGGTTATGTCCTTATATGGTTATGTGGTTATATGGTTATATGGTTATATGTTAATATGATTATATGATGTAATGGTTATGTGGTTATGTGGTTATGTGGTTATGTGGTTACGTGGCTATGTCGTTATATGGTTATGTGGTAATGTGGTTATATGGTTTAATGGTTGTGTTGTTTAATTTTTATGTGGGATGTGGTTATATGGTTATGTGGTTATGTGGTTATGTCATTATATGGTTTCATGGTTATGTGGTTATATGGTTATATGGTTTTATGGTTATGTGGTTATGTGGTTATGTGGTTATGTGGTAATGTGGTAATGTGGCTATGTGGTTATGTGGTTATGTGGTTATGTGGTTATGTGGTTATGTGGTTATGTGGTTATGTGGTTATGTGGTTATGTGGTTATGTGGTTATGTGGTTACGTGGCTATGTCGTTATATGGTTATGTGGTAATGTGGTTATATGGTTTAATGGTTGTGTTGTTTAATTGTTTTGTGTGTATGTTGTTATATGGTTATACGGTTATGTGGTTATATGGTTATATGGTTATATGGTAATATGGTTATATTGTTATATTGTTATATGGTTATATTGTTATATTGTTATATGGTTATATGGTTATATGGTTATATGGTTATATGGTTATATGGTTATATGGTTATATGGTTATATGGTTATATGGTTATATGGTTTAATGATTTATTGGTTATATGGTTATATGGTCATGTGGTCATGTGGTTATGTGGTTATGTGGTTATATGGTTAAGTGGTTATATGGTTATGTAGTTATGTGGTTATGTCGTTACGTGGTTATGTGGTTATGTGGTTATGTGGATATGTGGTTATGTGTTTATGTGGTTATATGGTTACATTGTTATATGGTTATATGGTTTAACGGTTATATGGTTTAATGGTAAGTGGCTATGTGGTTATGTGGTTATGTGGTTACGTGGCTATGTCGTTATATGGTTATGTGGTAATGTGGTTATATGGTTTAATGGTTGTGTTGTTTAATTTTTATGTGGGTATGTGGTTATATGGTTATGTGGTTATGTGGTTATGTCATTATATGGTTTAATGGTTATGTGGTTATATGGTTATATGGTTTTATGGTTATGTGGTTATGTGGTTATGTGGTTATGTGGTTATGTGGTAATGTGGTAATGTGGCTATGTGGTTATGTGGTTATGTGGTTATGTGGTTATGTGGTTACGTGGCTATGTCGTTATATGGTTATGTGGTAATGTGGTTATATGGTTTAATGGTTGTGTTGTTTAATTGTTTTGTGTGTATGTTGTTATATGGTTATATGGTTATGTGGTTATATGGTTATATGGTTATATGGTAATATGGTTATATTGTTATATTGTTATATGGTTATATTGTTATATTGTTATATGGTTATATGGTTATATGGTTATATGGTTATATGGTGATATGGTTATATGGTTTAATGGTTTATTGGTTATGTGGTTATATGGTCATGTGGTCATGTGGTTATGTGGTTATGTAGTGATATGGTTAAGTGGTTATATGGTTATGTAGTTATGTGGTTATGTCGTTACGTGGTTATGTGGTTATGTGGTTATGTGAATATGTGGTTATGTGTTTATGTGGTTATATGGTTACATTGTTATATGGTTATATGGTTTAATGGTAAGTGGTTATGTGGTTATGTGGTTATGTGGTTACGTGGCTATGCCGTTATATGGTTATTTGGTAATGTGGTTATATGGTTTAATGGTTGTGTTGTTTAATTTTTATGTGGGTATGTGGTTATATGGTTATGTGGTTATGTGGTTATATCATTATATGGTTTAATGGTTATGTGATTATATGGTTATGTGGTTATATGGTTATGTGGTAATGTGGTAATGTGGCCATGTGGTTATGTGGTTATATGGTTACGTCGTTATATGGTTATATGGTTACGTCGTTATATGGTTTAATTGTTTTCTGTGTATGTTGTTATATGGTTATATGGTTATATGGTTATATGGTTATATGGTTATATGGTTATATGGTTAAATGGTAAAATGGTTAAATGGTTATGTGGTTATATGGTTATATGGTTATATTGTTATATTGTTATATTGTTATATTGTTATATTGTTATATTGTTATATGATTATTTTGTTATGTGGTTATATGGTTATATAGTTATATGGTTTAATTGTTTAATGGTTATGTGGCTATATGCTTTAATGGTTATGTGGTTATGTGGTTATACGGTTATGTGGTTATATGGTTATGTGGTTATGTGGTTATGTCGTTATGTGGTTATGTGGTTATATGGTTATGTGGTTATGTGTTTATGTGGTTATGTGGTTATGTGGTTATGTGGTTATGTGGTTATGTGGTTATGTGTTTATGTGGTTATGTGGTTATGTGGTTATGTGGTTATGTGGTTATGTGGTTATGTGGTTATGTGGTTATGTGGTTATGTGGTTCCATGGTTATGTCTATATATGGTTATGTGGTTATATGGTTATATGGTTATATGTTAATATGATTATATGATGTAATGGTTATGTGGTTATGTGGTTATATGGTTATGTGGTAATGTGGTTATATGGTTTAATGGTTGTGTTGTTTAATTTTTATCTGGGTATGTGGTTATATGGTTATGTGGTTATGTGGTTATGTCATTATATGGTTTAATGGTTATGTGGTTATATGGTTATATGGTTTTATGGTTATGTGGTTATGTGGTTATGTGGTAATGTGGTAATGTGGCTATGTGGTTATGTGGTTATGTGGTTATGTGGTTATGTGGTTATGTCGTTATATGATTATGTGGTTATGTGGTTATGTGGTTACATGGCTATGTCGTTATATGGTTATGTGGTAATGTGGTTATATGGTTTAATGGTTGTGTTGTTTAATTTTTATGTGGGTATGTGGTTATATGGTTATGTGGTTATGTGGTTATGTCGTTATATGGTTTAATGGTTACTTGGTTATATGGTTATATGGTTATATGGTTATATGGTTATGTGTTATGTGGTTATATGGTTACGTCGTCATATGGTTATATGGTTTAATGGTTATGTGGTTTAATTGTTTTGTGTGTAGGTTGTTATATGGTTATATGGTTATGTGGTTATATGGTTATATGGTTATATGGTTATATGGTTATAAGGTTATATGGTTATATTGTTATATGGTTATATGGTTATATTGTTATTTTGTTATATGGTTATATGGTTATATGGTTATATGGTTATATGGTTATATGGTTATATGGTTATATGGTTATATGGTTATATGGTTATATGGTTTAATGGTTATGTGGTTTAATTGTTTTGTGTGTATCTTGTTATATGGTTATATGGTTATGTGGTTATATGGTTATATGGTTATATGGTTATATGGTTATATTGTTATATGGTTATATGGTTATGTTGTTATTTTGTTATTTGGTTATATGGTTATATGGTTATATGGTTATATGGTTATATGGTTATATGGTTTAATGGTTTAATGGTTTAATGGTTATGTGGTTATGTGGGTATGTGGTTATATGGTTATGTGGTTATATGGTTATGTAGTTATGTGGTTATGTCGTTACGCGGTTATGTGGTTATGTGGCTATGTGGTTATGTGGTTATGTGGTTATATGGTTACATGGTTATATGGTTATACGGTTTAATGGTTAAGTGGTTATGTGGTTATGTGGTTATGTCGTTACGCGGTTATGTGGTTATGTGGCTATGTGGTATGTGGTTATGTGGTTATATGGTTTAATGGTTATATGCTTATGTGGTTATATTGTTATGTGTTTATGTGGTTATGTAGTTATGAGGTTATGTCGTTACGCGGTTATGTGGTTATGTGGCTATGTGGTTATGTGGTTATGTGGTTATATGGTTACATGGTTATATGGTTATACGGTTTAATGGTTAAGTGGTTATGTGGTTATGTGGTTATGTGGTTATGTGGTTATATGGTTATGAAGTTATATGGTTATATGGTTATGTGGTTATGTGGTTATATGGTTTAATGGTTATATGCTTATGTGGTTATATTGTTATGTGTTTATGTGGTTATGTTGTTATTTCGTTATATATTTATTTGGTTATATGCTTATATGTTTATATTGTTTAAAGGTTATGTGGTTTAATGGATATCTGGTTATGTGGTTATATGGTTATATGGTTATGTGGTTATGTGGTTATGTGGTTATATGGTATATGGTTATGTGGTTATGTGGTTATGTGGTTATATGGTTATGTGGTTATATGGTTATGTGGTTATATGGTTACGTCGTTATATGGTTATATGGTTACGTCGTTATATGGTTTAATTGTTTTCTGTGTATGTTGTTATATGGTTATATGGTTATATGGTTATATGGTTATATGGTTATATGGTTAAATGGTTAAATGGTTAAATGGTTATGTGGTTATATGGTTATATGGTTATATTGTTATATTGTTATATTGTTATATTGTTATATTGTTATATTGTTATATGATTATATTGTTATATGGTTATATGGTTATATAGTTATATGGTTTAATTGTTTAATGGTTATGTGGTTATATGGTTTAATGGTTATGTGGTTATGTGGTTATACGGTTATGTGGTTATATGGTTATGTGGTTATGTGGTTATGTCGTTATGTGGTTATGTGGTTATATGGTTATGTGGTTATGTGTTTATGTGGTTATGTGGTTATGTGGTTATGTGGTTATGTGGTTATGTGTTTATGTGGTTATGTGGTTATGTGGTTATGTGGTTATGTGGTTATGTGGTTATGTGGTTACATGGTTATGTCCTTATATGGTTATGTGGTTATATGGTTATATGGTTATATGTTAATATGATTATATGATGTAATGGTTATGTGGTTATGTGGTTATATGGTTATGTGGTAATGTGGTTATATGGTTTAATGGTTGTGTTGTTTAATTTTTATGTGGGTATGTGGTTATATGGTTATGTGGTTATGTGGTTATGTCATTATATGGTTTAATGGTTATGTGGTTATATGGTTATATGGTTTTATGGTTATGTGGTTATGTGGTTATGTGGTTATGTGGTTATGTGGCTATGTGGTTATGTGGTTATGTGGTTATGTGGTTATATGATTATGTGGTTATGTGGTTATGTGGTTACATGGTTATGTCGTTATATGGTTATGTGGTAATGTGGTTATATGGTTTAATGGTTGTGTTGTTTAATTTTTATGTGGGTATGTGGTTATATGGTTATGTGGTTATGTGGTTATGTCGTTATATGGTTTAATGGTTACTTGGTTATATGGTTATATTGTTATATGTTTATATGGTTATGTGTTATGTGGTTATATGGTTACGTCGTCATATGGTTATATGGTTTAATGGTTATGTGGTTTAATTGTTTTGTGTGTAGGTTGTTATATGGTTATATGGTTATGTGGTTATATGGTTATATGGTTATATGGTTATATGGTTATAAGGTTATATGGTTATATTGTTATATGGTTATATTGTTATTTTGTTATATGGTTATATGGTTATATGGTTATATGGTTATATGGTTATGTGGTTATACGGTTATATGGTTATATGGCTTAATGGTTATGTGGTTTAATTGTTATATGGTTATATGGTTATGTGGTTATATGGTTATATGGTTAGATGGTTATGTGGTTATATTGTTATATGGTTATATGGTTATGTTGTTATTTTGTTATTTGGTTATATGGTTATATGGTTATATGGTTATATGGTTATATGGTTATATGGTTTAATGGTTTAATGGTTAAGTGGTTATGTGGTTATGTGGTTATGTCGTTACGCGGTTATGTGGTTATGTGGCTATGTGGTTATGTGGTTATGTGGTTATATGGTTACATGGTTATATGGTTATACGGTTTAATGGTTAAGTGGTTATGTGGTTATGTGGTTATGTGGTTATGTGGTTATATGGTTATGAAGTTATATGGTTATATGGTTATGTGGTTATGTGGTTATATGGTTTAATGTTATATGCTTATGTGGTTAATTTGTTATGTGTTTATGTGGTTATGTTGTTATTTCGTTATATATTTATTTGGTTATGTGCTTATATGGTTATATGGTTATATGGTTATACGGTTATATGGTTATATGGTTATATGGTTATATGGTTATATGAATATATGGTTATATGGCTATATAGTTATATGGTTATGTAGTTATGCGGCTATGTGGTTACGTGGTTATGTCGTTATATGGTTATGTGGTTATGTAGTTATGTGGCTATGTGTTTACGTGGTTATATCGTTATATGGTTATTTGGTTATGTGGTTATATGGTTATATGGTTATGTGGTTATATGGTTATATGTTAATATGGTTATATGGTTATATGGTTATATGGTTATATGGTTATATTTTTATATTGTTATATGATTATATTGTTATGTGGTTATATGACTATATAGTTATATGGTTTAACTGTTTAATGGTTATGTGGTTATATGCTTTAATGGTTATGTGGTTATGTGGTTATACGGTTATGTGGTTATATGGTTATGTGGTTATGTGGTTATGTCGATATGTGGTTATGTGGTTATATGGTTATGTGGTTATGTGGTTATGCGGTTATGTGGTTATGTGGTTATGTGGTTACATGGTTATGTCCTTATATGGTTATGTGGTTATATGGTTATATGGTTATATGGTTATATGTTTATATGATTATATTGTGTAATGGTTATATGGTTATGTGGTTATGTGGTTATGTCATTATATGGTTTAATGGTATGTGGTTATATGGTTATGTGGTTATGTGGTTATGTGGTTATGTGGTTATGTGGTTATGTGGTTATGTGGTTATGTGGTAATGTGGTAATGTGGCTATGTGGTTATGTGGTTATGTTGTTATATGGTTACGTCGTTATATGGTTATATGGTTTAATGGTTATGTGGTTTAATTGTTTTGTGTGTATGTTGTTATATGGTTATATGGTTATGTGGTTATATGGTTATATGGTTATATGGTTATATTGTTACATGGTTATATTGTTATATTGTTATATGGTTATATGGTTATATGGTTATATGGTTTAATGGTTTAATGGTTCTGTGGTTATATGGTCATGTGGTTATGTGGTTATGTGGTTATGTGGTTATGTGGTGATATGGTTATGTGGTTATATGGTTGTGTAGTTATGTAGTTATGTGGTTATGTCGTTACGCGGTTATGTGGTTATGTGGTTATGTGGTTATGTGGTTATGTGGTATGTGGTTATGTGGTTATATGGTTACATGGTTATATGGTTATATGTTTTAATGGTTAAGTGGTTATGTGTTTATGTGGTATGTGGTTATATGGTTATGAAGTTATATGGTTATATGGTTATGTGGTTATGTGGTTATGTGGTTATATGGTTTAATGGTTATATGCTTATGTGGTTATATTGTTATGTGTTTATGTGGTTATGTGGTTATTTCGTTATATAGTTATGTGGTTATGTGGTTATATAGTTATATTGTTACATTGTTATATGGTTATACGTTTATATGGTTTTATGGTTATGTGGTTATATGGTTATATGTTTATGTAGTTATGTGGCTATGTGGTTACGTGGTTATATGGTTATGTGGTTATGTGGTTATGCGGTTATGTGGTTATGTGGTTATGTGGTTATGTCGTTATATGTTTATATGATCATACGGTGTAATGGTTATGTGGTTTTGTGGTTATGTGGTTATATGGTTATGTGGTTATGTGGTTATGTGGTTATGTGGTTACGTGGCTATGTCCTTATATGGTTATGTGGTAATGTGGTAATGTGGTAATGTGGTTATATGGTTTAATGGTTGTGTTGTTTAATTTTTATGTGGGTACGTGGTTATATGGTTATGTGGTTATGTGGTTATGTGGTTATGTCATTATATGGTTTAATGTTTATGTGGTTATATGGTTATGTGGTTATATGGTTATGTGGTTATGTGGTAATGTGGTAATGTGGTAATGTGGCTATGTGGTTATGTGGTTATGTGGTTATATGGTTACGTCGTTATATGGTTATATGGTTTAATGGTTATGTGGTTTAATTGTTTTGTGTGTATGTTGTTATATGGTTATATGGTTATGTGGTTATATGGTTATATGGTTATATGGTTATATGGTTATATTGTTATATGGTTATATTGTTATATTGTTATATGGTTATATGGTTATATGGTTATATGGTTTAATGGTTTAATGGTTATGTGGTTATATGGTTATGTGGTTATGTGGTTATGTGGTTATGTGGTTATGTGGTTATGTGGTTATATGGTTATGTGGTTATATGGTTGTGTAGTTATGTGGTTATGTCGTTACGCGGTTATGTGGTTATGTGGTTATGTGGTATGTGGTTATGTGGTTATATGGTTACATGGTTATATGGTTATATGATTTAGTGGTTAAGTGGTTATGTGTTTATGTGGTTATGTGGTTATATGGTTATGTGGTTATATGGTTATATGGTTATGTGGTTATGTGGTTATGTGGTTATATGGTTTAATGGTTATATGGTTATGTGGTTATATTGTTATGTGTTTATGAGGTTATGTGGTTATTTCGTTATATAGTTATGTGGTTATATGGTTATATGGTTATATGGTTATATTGTTATATGGTTATATGGTTATATGGTTATATGGTTATGTGGTTATATGGTTATGCGGTTATGTGGTTATGTGGTTATGTGGTTATGTGGTTATATGTTTATATGATTATACGGTGTAATGGTTATGTGGTTATGTGGTTATGTGATTATATGGTCATGTGGTTATGTGGTTATAATGTTATGTAGTTATACGGTTATATGGTTATGTGGTTATGTGGTTATATGGTTTAATGGTTATGTGGTTTAATTGTTATGTGGTTATGTGGTTATATGGTTATATGGTTATGTGGTTATGTGGTTATGTGGTTATGTCATTATATGGTTTAATGGTTATGTGGTTATATGGTTATGTTGTTATATGGTTATGTGGTTATGTGGTTATGTGGTTATGTGGTTATGTGGTTATGTGGTTATGTGGTTATGTGGTTATATGGTTATGTGGTTATATGGTTATATGGTTATGTGGTTATGTGGTTGTTATATGGTTATATGTTTATATGGTTATATGGTTATATGGTTATATGGTTAAATGGTTATGTTGTTATATGGTTATATGGTTATATTGTTATATGGTTATATGATTATATTGTTATATGGTTATATGGTTATATAGTTATATGGTTTAATTGTTTAATGGTTATGTGGTTATGTGGTTTAATGGTTACGTGGTTATGTGGTTATGTGGTTATGTGGTTATACGCGGTTATGTGGTTATATGGTTATGTGGTTATGTGGTTATATGGTTATGTGGTTATGTGGTTATGCGGTTATGTGGTTATGTGGTTATGTGGTTATGTGGTTATATGGTTATGTCGTTATATGGTTATGTGGTTATATGGTTTAATGGTTATGTGGTTATGTGGTTATATGATTTAATGGTTATATGGTTATGTGGTTATGTGGTTATGTTGTTATATGGTTATGTGGTTATATGGTTTTGTTGGTATATGGTTACGTGGTTGTGTGGTTATATGGTTATGTGGTTATATGGTTATGTGGATATTTGGTTATATGGTTATGTTATTATATGGTTATATTGTTATATGGTTATATTTTTATATGGTTATATGGTTATATTGTTATGTGGTTATATGGTTATATGGTTATATGGTTTAATGGTTTATATGGTTATGTGGTTATATGGTTTAATGGTTATATGGTTATGTGGTTATATGGTTATGTGGTTATATGGTTATGTGGTTATATGGTTATGTGGTTATGTGGTTATGTGGTTATATGGTTATGTGGTTATGTGGTTATATGGTTATGTGGTTATGTGGTTATATGGTTATGTGGTATGTGGTTATGTGGTTATGTGGTTATATGGTTATGTGGTTATATGGTTATATGGTTATATGTTTATATGTTTATATGGTTATATGGTTATGTGGTTATATGGTTATGTGGTTATGTGGTTATGTCATTATATGGTTTAATGGTTATGTGGTTATATGGTTATGTGGTTATGTGGTTATGTGGTTATGTGGTTATGTGGTTATGTGGTTATGTGGTAATGTGGTTATGTGGTTATGTGGTTATGTGGTTATATGGTTATGTCGTTATATGGTTATATGGTTTAATGGTTATGTGGTTTAATGGTTTTGTGTATGTTGTTATATGGTTATATGGTTATGTGGTTATGTGGTTATATGGTTATATGGTTATATGGTTACATGGTTATGTGGTTATATGGTTATATGGTTATATGGTTATATGGTTATATGGTTATATGGTTATATGATTTAATGGTTTAATGGTTATGTGGTTATATGGTTATGTGGTTATGTGGTTATGTGGTTATGTGGTTATGTGGTTATATGGTTATGTGGTTATGTGGTTATGTGGTTATGTGGTTATGTGGTTATGTGGTTATGTGGTTATGTGGTTATATGGTTATATGGTTATATGGTTATATGGTTTAATGGTTTAATGGTTAAGTGGTTATGTGGTTATGTGGTTATATGGTTATGAAGTTATATGGTTATATGGTTATGTGGTTATGTGGTTATATGGTTTAATGGTTATATGGTTATGTGGTTATATTGTTATGTGTTTATGTGGTTTATATGGTTATGTGGTTATATGGTTATATGGTTATATGGTTATATGGTTATGTGTTTATGTTGTTATGTGGTTATGTGGTTATGTGGTTACATGGTTATGTGGTTATGTGGTTATGTGGTTATGTGGTTATGTGGTTATGTGGTTATGTGGTTATTTAATGGTTATGTGGTTATGTGGTTATATGGTTATGTGGTTATGTGGTTATGTGGTTATGTGGTTACGTGGTTATGTGGTTATATGGTTATGTGGTTATGTGGTTATGTGGTTATCTGGTTTAATGGTTATGTGGTTTAATGTTTATGTGGTTATGTGGTTATATGGTTATGTGGTTATGTGGTTATGTGGTTATGTCATTATATGGTTTAATGTTTATGTGGTTATGTGGTTATGTGGTTATGTGGTTATGTGGTTATGTGGTTATGTGGTTATGTGGTTGTGTGGTTATGTGGTTATGTGGTTATATGGTTATATGGTTATATGGCTATATGGTTTAATGGTTATGTGGTTTAATGGTTATGTGGTTATGTGGTTATATGGTTATGTGGTTATGTGGTTATATGGTTATGTGGTTATATGGTTATATGGTTATATGGTTATATGGTTACATGGTTATATGGTTATATGGTTATATGGTTATATGGTTATATGATTATATGGTTTAATGGTTTAATGGTTATGTGGTTATGTGGTTATGTGGTTATGTGGTTATGTGGTTATGTGGTTATGTGGTTATGTGGTTATATGGTTATGTGGTTATATGGTTATGTGGTTATGTTGTTATGTTGTTATGTGGTTATGTGGTTATGTGGTTATGTGGTTATATGGTTATGTGGTTATGTGGTTATATGGTTATATGGTTATGTGGTTATATGGTTATGTGGTTATATGGTTATATGGTTATATGGTTATATGTTAATATGGTTATATGATGTAATGGTTATATGGTTATATGGTTATGTGGTTATGTGGTTATGTCGTTATATGGTTATGTGGTTATATGGTTATATGGTTTAATGGTTATGTGGTTTAATTTTTATGTGGGTATGTGGTTATATGGTTATGTGGTTATGTGGTTATGTCATTATATGGCTTAATGGTTATGTGGTTATTTGGTTATATGGTTTTATGGTTATGTGGTTATGTGGTTATGTGGTTATGTGGTTATGTGGTTATGTGGTTATGTGGTTATGTGGTTATATGGTTATGTGGTTATGGTTATATGGCTATGTGGTTATATGGTTATGTGGTTATGTGGTTATATGGTTTAATGGTCATGTTGTTTAATGGTTATGTGTTTATGTGGTTATAAGGTTATATGGTTATGTGGTTATATGGTTATATGGTTATATGGTTATATGGTTATATTGTTATATTGTTATATGGTTATATGGTTATATGGTTATATGGTTATATGGTTATATGGTTATATGGTTATATAGTTATATGGTTATATGGTTTAATGGTTATGTGGTTATGTGGTTATATGGTTATGTGGTTATATGGTTATGTGGTTATGTGGTTATATGGTTATGTGGTTATGTGGTTATGTGGTTATGTGGTTATGTGGTTATGTGGTTATGTGGTTATGTCGTTATGTGGTTATGTGGTTATATGGTTATGTGGTTATGTGGTTATGTGGTTATGTGGTTATGTGGTTATGTGGTCATGTGGTTATGTGGTTATGTGGTTATGTGGTTATATGGTTATGTGGTTATGTGGTTATGTGGTTATATGGTTATATGGTTATGTGGTTATGTGGTTATGTGGTTATGTGGTTATATGGTTATATGTTTATATGATTATATGGTTTAATGGTTATGTGGTTATGTGGTTATGTGGTTATGTGGTTATGTGGTTATATGGTTTAATGGTTATATGTTTATCTGGTTATGTGGTTATATGGTTATGTGGTTATGTGGTTATGTGGTTATATGGTTTAATGGTTATATGGTTATATGGTTATATGGTTTTATGGTTATGTGGTTATGTGGTTATGTGGTTATGTGGTTATGTGGTTATATGGTTATGTGGTTATGTGGTTATGTGGTTATGTGGTTATGTAGTTATATGGTTATATGGTTATGTGGTTATGTGGTTATATGGTTATGTAGTTATATGGTTATGTGGTTATGTGGTTATGTGGTTATTTGGTTATGTGGTTATGTGGTTATGTGGTTATATGGTTATATGGTTTTGTGTTTAAGCGGGTATGTGGTTATATGGTTTTGTGTTTATGCGGTTATGTGGTTATATGTTTATATGGTTTTGTGTTTATATGGTTATATGGTTATATGGTTATATGGTTATATGGTTATAATGGCAATTTTTACAAGTAAAAATTATGGTTAATGGACGATACTAAACGCACTAGACTTAAAGTTAGACTGGACTAGTCTGTCTTTGTAAAGCCTACCTGAACGCTACTATTATCTCAACAAAGGAAGACTCTATCACAGACTTCCATTATTTGCTTGCCAAACCCGTAGGCTACTGCGCCCAGTATCGTTTATTAATTATTGTCCAAACTACTATGTTTGACCTATTCATAACTGACAATGGTACTATAGTTAACCAAACTGGCAGATATCTGAATTAACCTCATCTGGCAGCATCATTCTTACTAAGATTGCGAGCAGTAAAGACTGGCATAAAATCGACATTAAAAATTTAACGTTCTATCGTTTCTCAACGTTATTAACGTACTATAATGCCACGAATTAGCAAAAAGCGATCACACGTTCGTATCCAGAATCAGCGACCGTCGAACACTCAACCGTCCGTTGTGATACCAAATAATCTTGGCGAATTGAGCATCGCAGAGTTGAAGGACCTTTGCCGCGAACTCAACTTTTCGAGCGCAGGTGGCCGACGAGTGCTTACAACACGTCTTCAAAACGAAAAAGAACGTCTCGGTGTGAATGCGACGGCGCAACCCAACGTTGAAACTATTTCAGCAAACGACACGCCAACAGTTTCCAATCCGCGGCAGAGTTTTAGCGACGACCAACTGATACAGATCACGCAGATCGTTTCACAGTCGATCGCATCATTTTTCGATACCCAACATGCCACAACAACTACGGCTCGTGTAGATGAACAGACAAGAAACCCACCACCACCAACGTCACTCGAAAGGCTAGAACAGCTTGGACAATTCCCATTTTTAAGTTCCAGCGAACTCCAGCAACCTTCGACTTCATCGAATGCGCCCGTTGCCTCGAACCAGCAAGCAGATGGGGGATTCACGCCTGAGATTCCAAGCAAATATGTTCGTGACATCGAAAGTGGTGAGTTTTTTGAGATTGCTAGATTATTGCCAAAAAATTTAAATAAGTCAAATGTTGGTTCCGATTATCCCGACAACGTGGGTTTTACAATTTCCTCTACGGGAATCTCGTTAACACCTCGCAAGCCTCAGGTGCTAACTAACATTGAAGAATGGACAACCGCTTTCAACACGTACACGCTTATAATTGTACAAAAATTCCCGAATCGTGCCTCTGAACTATTACAGTATATGGAAACTATCCGTCATGCAGCAAAAACGCATGGTGGACTAGATTGGTGTATCTACGACCATAAATTTCGCTATAAAGCAGCCGCTTGTCGAACACTGTCGTGGGCCAACATTGACACGCAATTATGGTTACGTATTTTCACGGCTAGTTCCACTCAGTTGCGCGAGGATTATTCTCTTTTTTCAAATGAACCCTCAAACAGAGCTGGGGCAGCGAGGGACGGAATTTGCCACAGCTATAACAGGGGTAGACCTTGCCCATTTCGACCCAATTGCCCCTACACTCACCGATGTAACCGATTTGGCTGTGGGGGAAAACATCCTGGGTACCAATGTACACAATCCCGTGAGGAAAACGATCTTAACGAAGACCAGCCCTCGAAATCTGACCGTAACTCCAAGAAGACCAACAGAAAATAGAACTGTTAATTTTAACTCTAGTATATATAATAACAGTAATTCAATATATTTAGATAATACTATAGTTACGCCAATTCGCGTTGACGCGCTTGAAGATGCTCTCCATGGGCATCCCGATTTATCATTCGTTTTGAAACTCTGTTCAGACTTGCGTTTCGGTGCTCGCCTCGGTTACGATGGTCCTCGCATGTCCAAATTTGCAAAAAACCTTAAATCTGCCATTGACAGTCCAACTATTGTTTCGAGTAACTTGGCTAAGGAAGTTGCTCTTGGACGCACAGCCGGTCCTTTCACCAATCCACCATTTGCTAATTTACAGGTTTCGCCAATTGGCATTGTACCTAAAAAGCATTCGGATAAATTTCGAACCATTTTCCACCTCTCGTTTCCAAAAACGGGCGAATCAATCAATTATTTTATTGAGAAAGACGATTTTTCATTGCAGTACATTAAAATCGACGACGCTATTGCGGCTTTGATCCGATTAGGCAGAGGCACTTATCTTGCTAAAACTGACATAGAGTCTGCTTTTCGTCAATTCCCTGTTCATCCTGACGACTGGGAACTATTAGGCATGTACTGGAACAATTTCTATTATTTTGATAAAGTGTTGCCATTTGGTCTGCGTAGTGCGCCGTATATTTTTAACCAACTTTCGGATGCGCTTGAGTGGATTTTATTCAACAAGTGTTTTATAAGTTATGTGGGGCACATCTTAGACGATTTTCTAATAATGGAACCACCGGGCCAAACTGGACCGCATTTTCAAGCCTGCCAAAGTAGCCTTTCTAGCATGCTGTTAACATTTAACACGCTAGGTGTTCCTATTGCAGAACATAAAACGGAAGGACCCAGCCTTATTATAGAATTTTTAGGCATTATCCTTGATTCACAAAAAATGGAGGCTCGTCTTCCAGCCGATAAATTGAGTCGTCTATTTGCTGATTTAAATTCCTGGCACACAAAAAAGTCTGCTACACTCCAAGAGCTTCAATCACTAATTGGGACATTAAATTTTGCATGCAAAGTAATTTCCCCCGGTCGTGCTTTTCTCCAACGTATCATACACCTTACACGGGGGGTCTCCAAACCACATTACCATATTCGCTTGACAAATGGTTTTCGTGAAGATGTTAAAATGTGGCAAATTTTTCTTAAGGACTGGAATGGGACAAGTTTATTTCTAAACTCTTTCTGGGAGAATTCTACAATACTTTCTCTCTATACCGATGCTTCTGGTACCCTTGGTTTCGGGGGGATTTTCCACAACCAGTGGTTTCAGGGTAAATGGTTCCCTCACCAAACACTTGAGACAAAAAACATAAGCATTGACTGGCAAGAGCTCTATGCCATTGTGGTAGCTTCATACATATGGGGAAATGTGTGGGCTCAAAAACGGATTGTGTTTTATTGCGATAACCAGGCTGTGGTTTCCATAATTAATTCAAAACGTTCCAAAAGCCCTCGCATTATCGATTTGGTGCGTGCTCTAACCTTGCAAACCCTGAAGTATAACTTTTATTTCAAAGCCTTGCATGTTCCAGGTCATTATAATGACATTGCTGATTCTATTTCCCGTTTTCAGCAAACCAGATTTCGGCGGCTAGCACCTCATGCAGACCAACATCCTCAACCTCTACCAGAGGAACTTTCTCGTCTTTAGACGCTGATTTACGTCGTTATCAAATTGCCTCGTTAGCTCAAGGTACGATTAAAACTTATAGCAGTGGTGAAAAACAGTTTAAGAATTTTTACTGCCAATTTCATCTATACAAGCAAGTGCCTCTCCTGCCAACTACGGAAACTGTTCTTGTTTATTTTGCTGTTTTTCTCGCTAAGACAGTAAATTGGGACACCATAAAAGTTTATCTCGCCGCAGTTCGCCATATGCATTTGGTTAATGGCTATGATCTCCCCATCGCCAAATTTCAACGTCTACATTATATTTTACGGGGTATAAAGCGAGTTAAAGGATTGTCCACAAGGACACGCTTACCAATTACATTAGACCATCTCAAACTTTTTTACCGCATATTACACTCACGAACATTACCAACGCACGATGAAATCATGATTTGGGCGGCTATTTCCATAGCATTTTTTGGATTTTTGCGGATTGGTGAAATGACTTGCTCCGGTCCTTTCAATTCCTCAACACACCTTAGCCGATCAGATGTAAGTTTTCATAATGAAAAACGGGATACAGAGGTATTTTTGCAACTCCGAATTAAAGCTTCAAAGACTGACCCATTTCGATCTTCAGCCACGATCACCATTGGCAGCAATTCTAGTATATACTGTCCAGCAAGGGCTCTTCAAACCTACCTCTCACGTCCATCTTCGGGCCATGCGGGACCATTGTTTTGCTATTCGACCGGTGTTCCTTTATCACGTAGTCAATTTACTAAAGAACTACGCACACTTTTGGCTCAAGGTGGTTACAACACTGCACATTATGCAGGCCACAGCTTTAGAATCGGAGCGGCTACCACAGCCGCCTCCCGGAGTTTCCCTCATTGGCTTATTCAAACGCTAGGAAGATGGTCTTCCGATTGTTACCTCAGATATATTCGTACGCCAATCAATGTCCTTGCAGACGTTTCAAAGCGATTGATTGCGGAGTAAGATGAAGACTCGTTGTGTTTCAGTCTATGGGGATCACACACACTATTGGTGTGTGATTGTGGAGGCAATTGCTCTAGTATGAGGTCGCAATTTTACCATAGACCTCACGTTTTCTTTACGGAATTTGGCAACCTGGCTTAAAGCCAATTTTATTTACAAAAATCGCTTTGATTTCTGCATATGAGTATATGTACTGAGCCAGATCAGACTTCTAATAAATATTTTCCTGATCATATATTCCCAGGGTCCAGCTCAGAGTATATGTCCTGCAGGGCAGACTAGGACCCAGCTCCAAAAGTGAGTAATGTTCTAGCCGCCTTTACTCAGGATCCAGCTCAAAATCCGCGCGGTAAAAGTATATGTCTTGGGCAGATTGGGACCTAGCTGGAAATCAGTATATGTCCTAATCGACTTTCCTCAAGACCCAGCTTTTCTACTACGAGTATATACCCTGGGAACCGCTCAGCACCCAGCTCTTCGCAGACAAACCAAAAATATAGAGCAGTTGTCCCAGACTTCCATAACCCCACAAAATATTGTTTCATTTACTGCGCGTTATTTGTTTAATATTTCAGCATATATACAGACATATGTTGAGGACATTAAATGGCAATTTTTACAAGTAAAAATTATGGTTAATGGACGATACTAAACGCACTAGACTTAAAGTTAGACTGGACTAGTCTGTCTTTGTAAAGCCTACCTGAACGCTACTATTATCTCAACAAAGGAAGACTCTATCACAGACTTCCATTATTTGCTTGCCAAACCCGTAGGCTACTGCGCCCAGTATCGTTTATTAATTATTGTCCAAACTACTATGTTTGACCTATTCATAACTGACAATGGTACTATAGTTAACCAAACTGGCAGATATCTGAATTAACCTCATCTGGCAGCATCATTCTTACTAAGATTGCGAGCAGTAAAGACTGGCATAAAATCGACACCCACCCACCTCCCATGCACCGGCCTTTTGGCGTATGCAACGAGATTGTACTTGGCAATATCATCCTAAATTGGTGTCGTTTAACTACGGTATGTCACGGCTTATGTGGTTCTTGGTTATACCAAAATAACATTCAAGTATCGAGAACGCTAAATCTTACACTTCCGCATGGAACAATCTTGCTACCGCAAGCCGATATTGAATTACCAGCAACATTGAACTTACCAGACTTGTATCTTCGTTGACGCTAACGGTTTATGCACACTTAATGCAGACAAGTATTAGTTATATAGAAATGATATGTTTTGTAAACGTATAAGAATGTTAGTTATATGATTTTGAATTTTAAATAAAGTATGAAGTGCTTGAGGCAATTGCTCTAGTATGAGGTCGCAATTTTACCATAGACCTCACGTTTTCTTTACGGAATTTGGCAACCTGGCTTAAAGCCAATTTTATTTACAAAAATCGCTTTGATTTCTGCATATGAGTATATGTACTGAGCCAGATCAGACTTCTAATAAATATTTTCCTGATCATATATTCCCAGGGTCCAGCTCAGAGTATATGTCCTGCAGGGCAGACTAGGACACAGCTCCAAAAGTGAGTAATGTTCTAGCCGCCTTTACTCAGGATCCAGCTCAAAATCCGCGCGGTAAAAGTATATGTCTTGGGCAGATTGGGACCTAGCTGGAAATCAGTATATGTCCTAATCGACTTTCCTCAAGACCCAGCTTTTCTACTACGAGTATATACCCTGGGAACCGCTCAGCACCCAGCTCTTCGCAGACAAACCAAAAATATAGAGCAGTTGTCCCAGACTTCCATAACCCCACAAAATATTGTTTCATTTACTGCGCGTTATTTGTTTAATATTTCAGCATATATACAGACATATGTTGAGGACATTAATGGTTATATGGTTATATGGTTTTATGGTTATATGCATGGTTATATTGTTATATGGTTATATGGTTATATGATTATATGGTTATATGGTTATATGGTTATATGATTATATGGTTATATGGTTATAGGGTTATATCGTTATACGGTTATATGGTTATGTGGTTATATGGTTATATGGTTATATGATTATATGGTTATATGTTTATATGGTTTAATGGTTTAATGGTTTATGTTTTCATGTGGTTATGTGGTTATGTTTTTATATGGCTATGTGGTTATCTGGTTTAATGGTTATTTGGTTTAATGGTTATGTGGTTATGTGGTTATGTGGTTATGTGGTTATATGGTTATGTGGTTATGTGGTTATATGGTTATGTGGTTATATGGTTATATGGTTATATGGTTTAATGGTTTAATGGTTTAATGGTTATGTGGTTATGTGGTTATGTGGTTATACATGGTTATGTGGTTATATGGTTATGTGGTTATGTGGTTATATGGTTATGTGGTTATGTGGTTATGTGGTTATGTGGTTATGTGGTTATATGGTTATATGGTTATATGGTTATATGGTTTAATGGTTATATGGTTATGTGGTTATGTGGTTATGTGGTTATATGGTTATGTGGTTATGTGGTTATGTGGTTATGTGGTTATGTGGTTATATGGTTATGTTTAATGGTTATATGGTTATGTGGTTATGTGGTTATGTGTTTATGTGGTTATGTGGTTATGTGGTTATGTGGTTATGTGGTTATGTGGTTATGTGGTTATGTGGTTATGTGGTTATGTGGTTATGTGGTTACATGGTTATATGGTTATATGGTTTAATGGTTATGTGGTTATGTGGTTATGTGGTTATGTGGTTATGTGGTTATGTGGTTATATGGTTATATGTTTATATGGTTATATGGTTATGTGGTTATGTGGTTATATGGTTTAATGGTTATATGGTTATGTGGTTATATTGTTATGTGTTTATGTGGTTATGTGGTTATGTGGTTATATGTTTATGTGGTTATGTGTATATGGTTATATGGTTATATGGTTACATGGTTATATGGTTATATGGTTATATGGTTATATGGTTATATGTTTAAATGGTTATATGTTTATGTGGTTATGTGGTTATGTGTTTATGTGGTTATGTGGTTATGTGGTTATGTGGTTATGTGGTTATATGGTTATGTGGTTATGTGGTTATGTGGTTATATGGTTATATGGTTATATGGTTATATGGTTATATGGTTATGTGGTTATATGGTTATATGGTTATATGGTTATATGGTTATATGGTTATATGGTTAAATGTTTATGTGGTTATATGGTTTAATGGTTATGTGGTTATGTTTTTATGTGGTTATATATGATTATATGGTTATGTGGTTATATGATGTTGTTATATGGTTTAACTGTTTATATGTTTATGTGGTTATATGTTTTAATGGTTATGTGGTTATGTGGTTATATGGTTATGTGGTTATATGGTTATGTGGTTATGTGGTTATGTGGTTATGTGGTTATGTGGTTATATGGTTATGTGGTTATGTGGTTATGTGGTTATGTGGTTATGTGGTTATGTGGTTATATGGTTATGTGTTTATATGGTTATGTGGTTATATGGTTATATGGTTATATGGTTATATGGTTATATTGTTTAATGGTTATATGGTTATGTGGTTATGTGGTTTTGTGGTATCTGGTTTAATGGTTATGTGGTTATATGGTTATGTGGTTATGTGGTTATGTGGTTATGTGTTTATGTGGTTATGTGGTTATGTGGTTATGTGGTTATGTGGTTATGTGGTTATGTGGTTATGTGGTTATGTGGTTATGTGGTTATGTCGTTATATGGTTATATGGTTTAATGGTTATGTGGTTTAATGGTTATGTGGTTATGTGGTTATGTGGTTATATGGTTATGTGGTTATATGGTTATATTGTTATATGGTTATATGGTTATATGGTTATATGGTTATATGGTTATATGGTTTAATGGTTTAATGGTTATGTGGTTATATGGTTATGTGGTTATGTGGTTATGTGGTTATGTGGTTATGTGGTTATATGGTTATGTGGTTATATGGTTATGTGGTTATGTGGTTATGTGGTTATGTCGTTATGTGGTTATGTGGTTATATGGTTATGTGGTTATGTGGTTATGTGGTTTATGTGGTTATGTGGTTATATGGTTATATGGTTATATGGTTATATGGTTTAATGGTTATATGGTTATATGGTTTATGTGGTTATGTGGTTATATGGTTATGAAGTTATATGGTTATATGGTTATATGGTTATATGGTTATATGGTTATATGGTTTAATGGTTATATGGTTATGTGGTTATATGGTTATATGTTTATGTGGTTATATGGTTATATGGTTATATGGTTATATTGTTACTTGGTTATATTGTTATATTTTTATATGGTTATATGGTTATATGATTATATGGTTATATGGTTATATGGTTATATGGTTATATGGTTATGTGATTATATGGTTATGTCGTTATGTGGTTATATGGTTATGTGGTTATGTGGTTATGTGGTTATGTGGTTATGTGGTTATGTGGTTATGTGGTTATATGTTTATATGGTTATGGTTTAATGGTTATGTGGTTTTGTGGTTATGTGGTTATATGGTTATGTGGTTATGTGGTTATGTGGTTATGTGGTTATGTGGTTATGTGGTTATGTGATTATATGGTTATGTGGTTATATGGTTATGTGGTTATATTGTTTAATGATTATGTGGTTTATTGGTTATCTGGTTTCGTGGTTGTATGGTTATGTGGTTATGTGGTTTTTGGTTATATGGTTATGTGGTTATATGGTTTAATGTTTATGTGGTTATATGGTTATGTGGTTATATGGTTATGTGGTTATATGGTTATGTGGTTATGTGTTTATGTGGTTATGTGGTTATATGGTTATGTGGTTATGTGATTATGTGTTTATATGGTTATATGGTTTAATGGTTATGTGGTTTAATTGTTATTTGTTTATGTCGTTATGTGGTTATGTGGTTATGTGGTTATATGGTTATATGGTTATATGGTTATATGGTTATATGGTTATATGGTTATATGGTTATATGGTTATATGGTTCTATGGTTATATGGTTATATGTTTATATGGTTTTGTGGTTATGTGGTTATATGGTCATGTGGTTATATGATTATGTGGTTATATGGTTATATGGTTATGTGGTTATATGGTTATGTGGTTATATGGTTATGTAGTTATGTGGTTATGTCGTTATGTGGTTATGTGGTTATGTGGTTATGTGGTTATGTGGTTATGTGGTTATATGGTTATATGGTTATGTGGTTATATGATTTTTGGTTTGATGTTTATGTGTTTATGTGGTTATGTGGTTATATGGTTATGTGGTTATATGGTTAAATGGTTATGTGGTTATGTGGTTATGTTATGTGGTTATATGGTTTAATGGTTATTTGGTTATGTGGTTATATTGTTATGCGTTTATGTGGCTATATGGTTATTTCGTTATACAGTTATGTGGTTATATGGTTATATGGTTATATGGTTATGTTATATTGTTATATGGTTATATGGTTTTATGGTTATGTGGTTATATGGTTATATGGTTATGTGGTTATATGGTTATGTGGTTATGTGGTTATATGTTTATATGGTTATATGGTTATATAGTTACATGGTTATGTGGTTATGTGGTTATATGGTTATGTTGTTATGTGGTTATGTGGTTACGTGGTTATGTCGTTATATGGTTATGTGGTTATGTGGTTATATGGTTATGGTTTAATGGTTATGTTGTTTAATTTTTATGGTTATGTGGTTATATGGTTATGTGGTTATGTGGTTATGTGGTTATTTGGTTATGTGGTTATGTGGTTATGTGGTTATGTGGTTATATGGTTATGTTGTTATATGGTTATGTGGTTATGTGGTAATGTGGTAATGTGGTAATGTGGCTATGTGGTTATGTGGTTATGTGGTTATATGGTTACGTCGTTATATGGTTATATGGTTTATTGGTTATGTGGTTTAATTGTTTGGTGTGTATGTTGTTATATGGTTATATGGTTATATGGTTATATGGTTATATGGTTAAATGGTTAAATGTTTATGTGGTTATATGGTTATATGGTTATATGGTTATATGGGTTTATGGTTATGTGGTTATATGATTATATAGTTATATGGTTTAATTTAATTGTTTAATGGTTATGTGGTTATATGGTTCAATTGTTATGTGGTTATATATTTATGTGGTTATATCGTTATGTGGTTATGTGGTTATGTGGTTATGTGGTTATGTGGTTATATGGTTATGTGGTTATGTGGTTATGCGGTTATGTGGTTATGTGGTTATGTGGTTATGTGGTTACATGGTTATGTCCTTATATGGTTATGTGGCTATATGCTTCAATGGTTATGTGGTTATGTGGTTACACGGTTATGTGGTTATATGGTTATGTGGTTATGTGGTTATGTCGTTATTTGGTTATGTGGTTATATGGTTATGTGGTTATGTGGTTATGTGGTTATGTGGTTATGTGGTTATATGGTAATATGGTTATATGGTTATATGGTTATATGGTTAAATGTTTATGTGGTTATATGGTTATATGGTTATATTTTTATATTGTTATATGATTATATTGTTATGTGGTTATATGACTATATAGTTATATGGTTTAATTGTTTAATGGTTATGTGGTTATATGCTTTAATGGTTATGTGGTTATGTGGTTATACGGTTATGTGGTTATATGGTTATGTGGTTATGTGGTTATGTCGATATGTGGTTATGTGGTTATATGGTTATGTGGTTATGTGGTTATGCGGTTATGTGGTTATGTGGTTATGTGGTTATGTGGTTATGTGGTTACATGGTTATGTCCTTATATGGTTATGTGGTTATATGGTTATATGGTTATATGGTTATATGGTTATATGGTTAAATGTTTATGTGGTTATATGGTTATATGGTTATATTTTTATATTGTTATATGATTATATTGTTATGTGGTTATATGACTATATAGTTATATGGTTTAATTGTTTAATGGTTATGTGGTTATATGCTTTAATGGTTATGTGGTTATGTTGTTATACGGTTATGTGGTTATATATGGTTATGTGGTTATGTGGTTATGTCGTTATGTGGTTATGTGGTTATATGGTTATGTGGTTATGTGGTTATGCGGTTATGTGGTTATGTGGTTATGTGGTTATGTGGTTATGTGGTTACATGGTTATGTCCTTATATGGTTATATGGTTATATGGTTATATGGTTATATGTTTATATGATTATATTGTGTAATGGTTATATGGTTATGTGGTTATGTGGTTATGTCATTATATGGTTTAATGGTATGTGGTTATATGGTTATGTGGTTATGTGGTTATGTGGTTATGTGGTTATGTGGTTATGTGGTTATGTGGTTATGTGGTTATGTGGCTATGTGGTTATGTGGTTATATTGTTATATGGTTATGCGGTTATATGTTTATATGGTTTAATGGTTATGTGGTTTAATTGTTTTGTGTGTATGTTGTTATATGGTTATATGGTTATGTGGTTATATGGTTATATGGTTATATGGTTATATGTTTTAATGGTTTAATGGTTCTGTGGTTATATGGTCATGTGGTTATGTGGTTATGTGGTTATGTGGTGATATGGTTATGTGGTTATATGGTTGTGTAGTTATGTAGTTATGTGGTTATGTCGTTACGCGGTTATGTGGTTATGTGGTTATGTGGTTATGTGGTATGTGGTTATGTGGTTATATGGTTACATGGTTATATGGTTATATGTTTTAATGGTTAAGTGGTTATGTGTTTATGTGGTTATGTGGTTATATGGTTATGAAGTTATATGGTTATATGGTTATGTGGTTATGTGGTTATATGGTTTAATGGTTATATGCTTATGTGGTTATATTGTTATGTGTTTATGTGGTTATGTGGTTATTTCGTTATATAGTTATGTGGTTATGTGGTTATATAGTTATATTGTTACATTGTTATATGGTTATACGTTTATATGGTTTTATGGTTATGTGGATATATGGTTATATGTTTATGTAGTTATGTGGCTATGTGGTTACGTGGTTATATGGTTATGTGGTTATGTGGTTATGCGGTTATGTGGTTATGTGGTTATGTGGTTATGTGGTTATGTCGTTATATGTTTATATGATCATACGGTGTAATGGTTATGTGGTTATGTGGTTATATGGTTATGTGGTTATGTGGTTATGTGGTTATGTGGTTACGTGGCTATGTCCTTATATGGTTATGTGGTAATGTGGTTATATGGTTTAATGGTTGTGTTGTTTAATTTTTATGTGGGTATGTGGTTATATGGTTATGTGGTTATGTGGTTATGTGGTTATGTCATTATATGGTTTAATGGTTATGTGGTTATATGGTTATGTGGTTATATGGTTATGTGGTTATGTGGTAATGTGGTAATGTGGTAATGTGGCTATGTGGTTATGTGGTTATGTGGTTATATGGTTACGTCGTTATATGGTTATATGGTTTAATGGTTATGTGGTTTAATTGTTTTGTGTGTATGTTGTTATATGGTTATATGGTTATGTGGTTATATGGTTATATGGTTATATGGTTATATGGTTATATTGTTACATGGTTATATTGTTATATTGTTATATGGTTATATGGTTATATGGTTATATGGTTTAATGGTTTAATGGTTCTGTGGTTATATGGTCATGTGGTTATGTGGTTATGTGGTTATGTGGTTATGTGGTTATGTGGTGATATGGTTATGTGGTTATATGGTTGTGTAGTTATGTGGTTATGTCGTTACGCGGTTATGTGGTTATGTGGTTATGTGGTTATGTGGTTATGTGGTTATGTGGTTATGTGGTTATATGGTTATATGGTTATATGTTTTAATGGTTAAGTGGTTATGTGTTTATGTGGTTATGTGGTTATATGGTTATGAAGTTATATGGTTATATGGTTATGTGGTTATGTGGTTATATGGTTTAATGGTTATATGCTTATGTGGTTATATTGTTATATGGTTATGTGGTTATATGGTTATATGGTTACATTGTTATATGGTTATACGTTTATATGGTTTTATGGTTATGTGGTTATATGGTTATATGTTTATGTAGTTATGTGGCTATGTGGTTACGTGGTTATATGGTTATGTGGTTATGTGGTTATGTGGTTATGCGGTTATGTGGTTATGTGGTTATGTGGTTATGTGGTTATGTGGTTATGTGGTTATATGTTTATATGATTATACGGTGTAATGGTTATGTGGTTATGTGGTTATGTGGTTATATGGTTATGTGGTTATGTGGTTATGTGGTTACGTGGCTATGTCGTTATATGGTTATGTGGTAATGTGGTTATATGGTTTAATGGTTGTGTTGTTTAATTTTTATGTGGGTATGTGGTTATATGGTTATGTGGTTATGTGGTTATGTGGTTATGTCATTATATGGTTTAATGGTTATGTGGTTATATGGTTATGTGGTTATATGGTTATGTGGTTATGTGGTAATGTGGTAATGTGGTAATGTGGCTATGTGGTTATGTGGTTATGTGGTTATATGGTTACGTCGTTATATGGTTATATGGTTTATTGGTTATGTGGTTTAATTGTTTGGTGTGTATGTTGTTATATGGTTATATGGTTATATGGTTAAATGGTTAAATGGTTATGTGGTTATATGGTTATATGGTTAAATGGTTATGTGGTTATATGGTTATATGGTTATATTGTTATATTGTTATATGATTATTTTGTTATGTGGTTATATGGTTATATAGTTATATGGTTTAATTGTTTAATGGTTATGTGGCTATATGCTTTAATGGTTATGTGGTTATGTGGTTACACGGTTATGTGGTTATATGGTTATGTGGTTATGTGGTTATGTCGTTATTTGGTTATGTGGTTATATGGTTATGTGGTTATGTGGTTATGTGGTTATGTGGTTATGTGGTTACATGGTTATGTCCTTATATGGTTATGTGGTTATATGGTTATATGGTTATATGTTAATATGATTATATGATGTAATGGTTATGTGGTTATGTGGTTACGTGGCTATGTCGTTATATGGTAATGTGGTTATATGGTTTAATGGTTGTGTTGTTTAATTTTTATGTGGGTATGTGGTTATATGGTTATGTGGTTATGTGGTTATGTTCTTATATGGTTTAATGGTTATGTGGTTATATGGTTATGTGGTTATATGGTTATGTGGTTATGTGGTAATGTGGTAATGTGGTAATGTGGCTATGTGGTTATTTGGTTATGTGGTTATATGGTTACGTCGTTATATGGTTATATGGTTTATTGGTTATGTGGTTTAATTGCTTGGTGTGTATGTTGTTATATGGTTATATGGTTATATGGTTATATGGTTATATGGTTATATGGTTATATGGTTATATGGTTATATGGTTATATGGTTATATGGTTAAATGGTTAAATGGTTATGTGGTTATATGGTTATATGATTATATTGTTATATTGTTATATGATTATTTTGTTATGTGGTTATATGGTTATATAGTTATATGGTTTAATTGTTTAATGGTTATGTGGCTATATCCTTTAATGGTTATGTGGTTATGTGGTTACACGGTTATGTGGTTATATGGTTATGTGGTTATGTGGTTATGTCGTTATTTGGTTATGTGGTTATATGGTTATGTGGTTATGTGGTTATGCGGTTATGTGGTTATATGGTTATGTGGTTATGTGGTTATGTGGTTATGTGGTTGTGTGGTTATGTGGTTATGTTGTTACATGGTTATGTGCTTATATGGTTATGTGGTTATATGGTTATATGGTTATATGGCTATATGTTAATATGATTATATGATGTAATGGTTATGTGGTTATGTGGTTACGTGGCTATGTCGTTATATGGTTATGTGGTAATGTGGTTATATGGTTTAATGGTTGTGTTGTTTAATTTTTATGTGGGTATGTGGTTATATGGTTATGTGGTTATGTGGTTATGTCATTATATGGTTTAATGGTTATGTGGTTATATGGTTATATGGTTTTATGGTTATGTGGTTATGTGGTTATGTGGTAATGTGGTAATGTGGCTATGTGGTTATGTGGTTATGTGGTTATGTGGTTATATGGTTATGTGGTTATGTGGTTATGTGGTTACGTGGCTATGTCGTTATATGGTTATGTGGTAATGTGGTTATATGGTTTAATGGTTGTGTTGTTTAATTGTTTTGTGTGTATGTTGTTATATGGTTATATGGTTATGTGGTTATATGGTTATATGGTTATATGGTAATATGGTTATATTGTTATATTGTTATATGGTTATATTGTTATATTGTTATATGGTTATATGGTTATATGGTTATATGGTTATATAGTTATATGGTTATATGGTTTAATGGTTTATTGGTTATGTGGTTATATGGTCATGTGGTCATATGGTTATGTGGTTATGTGGTTATATGGTTAAGTGGTTATATGGTTATGTAGTTATGTGGTTATGTCGTTACGTGGTTATGTGGTTATGTGGTTATGTGGTTACATGGTTATGTCCTTATATGGTTATGTGGTTATATGGTTATATGGTTATATGGTTATATGTTAATATGATTACCAGATGTAATGGTTATGTGGTTATGTGGTTATGTGGTTACGTGGCTATGTCGTTATATGGTTATGTGGTAATGTGGTTATATGGTTTAATGGTTGTGTTGTTTAATTTTTATGTGGGTATGTGGTTATATGGTTATGTGGTTATGTGGTTATGTGGTTATGTCATTATATGGTTTAATGGTTATGTGGTTATATGGTTATGTGGTTATATGGTTATGTGGTTATGTGGTAATGTGGTAATGTGGTAATGTGGCTATGTGGTTATGTGGTTATGTGGTTATGTGGTTATATGGTTACGTCGTTATATGGTTATATGGTTTATTGGTTATGTGGTTTAATTGTTTGGTGTGTATGTTGTTATATGGTTATATGGTTATATGGTTAAATGGTTAAATGGTTATGTGGTTATATGGTTATATGGTTATATTGTTATATTGTTATATGATTATTTTGTTATGTGGTTATATGGTTATATAGTTATATGGTTTAATTGTTTAATGGTTATGTGGCTATATGCTTTAATGGTTATGTGGTTATGTGGTTACACGGTTATGTGGTTATATGGTTATGTGGTTATGTGGTTATGTCGTTATTTGGTTATGTGGTTATATGGTTATGTGGTTATGTGGTTATGTGGTTATGTGGTTATGTGGTTATGTGGTTACATGGTTATGTCCTTATATGGTTATGTGGTTATATGGTTATATGGTTATATGTTAATATGATTATATGATGTAATGGTTATGTGGTTATGTGGTTACGTGGCTATGTCGTTATATGGTTATGTGGTAATGTGGTTATATGGTTTAATGGTTGTGTTGTTTAATTTTTATGTGGGTATGTGGTTATATGGTTATGTGGTTATGTGGTTATGTTCTTATATGGTTTAATGGTTATGTGGTTATATGGTTATGTGGTTATATGGTTATGTGGTTATGTGGTAATGTGGTAATGTGGTAATGTGGCTATGTGGTTATTTGGTTATGTGGTTATATGGTTACGTCGTTATATGGTTATATGGTTTATTGGTTATGTGGTTTAATTGCTTGGTGTGTATGTTGTTATATGGTTATATGGTTATATGGTTATATGGTTATATGGTTATATGGTTATATGGTTATATGGTTATATGGTTATATGGTTATATGGTTATATGGTTATATGGTTATATGGTTATATGGTTATATGGTTAAATGGTTAAATGGTTATGTGGTTATATGGTTATATGATTATATTGTTATATTGTTATATGATTATTTTGTTATGTGGTTATATGGTTATATAGTTATATGGTTTAATTGTTTAATGGTTATGTGGCTATATCCTTTAATGGTTATGTGGCTATATCCTTTAATGGTTATGTGGTTATGTGGTTACTCGGTTATGTGGTTATATGGTTATGTGGTTATGTGGTTATGTCGTTATTTGGTTATGTGGTTATATGGTTATGTGGTTATATGGTTATGCGGTTATGTGGTTATCTGGTTATGTGGTTATGTGGTTATGTGGTTATGTGGTTATGTGGTTATGTGGTTGTGTGGTTATGTGGTTATGTTGTTACATGGTTATGTGCTTATATGGTTATATTGTTATATGGTTATATGGTTATATGGTTATATGGTTATATAGTTATATGGTTATATGGTTTAATGGTTTATTGGTTATGTGGTTATATGGTCATGTGGTCATATGGTTATGTGGTTATGTGGTTATATGGTTAAGTGGTTATATGGTTATGTAGTTATGTGGTTATGTCGTTACGTGGTTATGTGGTTATGTGGTTATGTGGTTATGTGGTTATGTGGTTACATGGTTATGTCCTTATATGGTTATGTGGTTATATGGTTATATGGTTATATGGTTATATGTTAATATGATTACCAGATGTAATGGTTATGTTGTTATGTGGTTATGTGGTTACGTGGCTATGTCGTTATATGGTTATGTGGTAATGTGGTTATATGGTTTAATGGTTGTGTTGTTTAATTTTTATGTGGGTATGTGGTTATATGGTTATATGGTTTATTGGTTATGTGGTTTAATTGCTTGGTGTGTATGTTGTTATATGGTTATATGGTTATATGGTTATATGGTTATATGGTTATATGGTTATATGGTTATATGGTTATATGGTTATATGGTTATATGGTTATGTGGTTAAATGGTTAAATGGTTATGTGGTTATATGGTTATATGATTATATTGTTATATTGTTATATGATTATTTTGTTATGTGGTTATATGGTTATATAGTTATATGGTTTAATTGTTTAATGGTTATGTGGCTATATCCTTTAATGGTTATGTGGTTATGTGGTTACACGGTTATGTGGTTATATGGTTATGTGGTTATGTGGTTATGTCGTTATTTGGTTATGTGGTTATATGGTTATGTGGTTATGTGGTTATGCGGTTATGTGGTTATGTGGTTATGTGGTTATGTGGTTGTGTGGTTATGTGGTTATGTGGTTACATGGTTATGTGCTTATATGGTTATGTGGTTATATGGTTATATGGTTATATGTTAATATGATTATATGATGTAATGGTTATGTGGTTATGTGGTTATGTGGTTACGTGGCTATGTCGTTATATGGTTATGTGGTAATGTGGTTATATGGTTTAATGGTTGTGTTGTTTAATTTTTATATGGGTATGTGGTTATATGGTTATGTGGTTATGTGGTTATGTCATTATATGGTTTAATGGTTATGTGGTTATATGGTTATATGGTTTTATGGTTATGTGGTTATGTGGTTATGTGGTAATGTGGTAATGTGGCTATGTGGTTATGTGGCTATGTGGTTATGTGGTTATGTGGTTATATGGTTATGTGGTTATGTGGTAATGTGGTAATGTGGTAATGTGGCTATGTGGTTATGTGGTTATGTGGTTATATGGTTACGTCGTTATATGGTTATATGGTTTATTGGTTATGTGGTTTAATTGTTTGGTGTGTATGTTGTTATATGGTTATATGGTTATATGGTTATATGGTTATATGGTTAAATGGTTAAATGTTTATGTGGTTATATGGTTATATGGTTATATTGTTATATGATTATTTTGTTATGTGGTTATATGACTATATAGTTATATGGTTTAATTGTTTAATGGTTATGTGGTTATATGCTTTAATGGTTATGTGGTTATGTGGTTATACGGTTATGTGGTTATATGGTTATGTGGTTATGTGGTTATGTCGATATGTGGTTATGTGTTTATATGGTTATGTGGTTATGTGGTTATGCGGTTATGTGGTTATGTGGTTATGTGGTTATGTGGTTATGTCCTTATATGGTTATGTGGCTATATGCTTCAATGGTTATGTGGTTATGTGGTTACACGGTTATGTGGTTATATGGTTATGTGGTTATGTGGTTATGTCGTTATTTGGTTATGTGGTTATATGGTTATGTGCTTATGTGGTTATGTGGTTATGTGGTTATGTGGTTATATGGTAATATGGTTATATGGTTATATGGTTATATGGTTAAATGTTTATGTGGTTATATGGTTATATGGTTATATTTTTATATTGTTATATGATTATATTGTTACGTGGTTATATGACTATATAGTTATATGGTTTAATTGTTTAATGGTTATGTGGTTATATGCTTTAATGGTTATGTGGTTATGTGGTTATACGGTTATGTGGTTATATGGTTATGTGGTTATGTGGTTATGTCGATATGTGGTTA
Organism: Trachythela sp. YZ-2020; assembly: GCA_016169945.1. Taxonomy (NCBI): domain Eukaryota; kingdom Metazoa; phylum Cnidaria; class Anthozoa; order Malacalcyonacea; family Clavulariidae; genus Trachythela; species Trachythela sp. YZ-2020. Next base: position 154,605 of record JADLSH010000298.1, read on the forward strand.
TGTGGTTATATGGTTATGTGGTTATGTGGTTATGCGGTTATGTGGTTATGTGGTTATGTGGTTATGTGGTTAAGTGGTTATGTGGTTACATGGTTATGTCCTTATATGGTTATGTGGTTATATGGTTATATGGTTATATGGTTATATGGTTATATGTTTATATGATTATATTGTGTAATGGTTATATGGTTATGTGGTTATGTGGTTATGTCATTATATGGTTTAATGGTATGTGGTTATATGGTTATGTGGTTATGTGGTTGTAGCATGATTTATGGTTATGTGGTTATGTGGTTATGTGGTTATGTGGTAATGTGGCTATAGTTTATATTAGTTTATGTTGTTATATGGTTACGTCGTTATATGGTTATATGGTTTAATGGTTATGTGGTTTAATTGTTTTGTGTGTATGTTGTTATATGGTTATATGGTTATGTGGTTATATGGTTATATGGTTATATGGTTATATTGTTACATGGTTATATTGTTATATTGTTATATTGTTATATGGTTATATGGTTATATGGTTATATGTTTTAATGGTTTAATGGTTCTGTGGTTATATGGTCATGTGGTTATGTGGTTATGTGGTTATGTGGTTATGTGGTGATATGGTTATGTGGTTATATGGTTGTGTAGTTATGTAGTTATGTGGTTATGTCGTTACGCGGTTATGTGGTTATGTGGTTATGTGGTATGTGGTTATGTGGTTATGTGGTTACATGGTTATATGGTTATATGTTTTAATGGTTAAGTGGTTATGTGTTTATGTGGTTATGTGGTTATATGGTTATGAAGTTATATGGTTATATGGTTATGTGGTTATGTGGTTATATGGTTTAATGGTTATATGCTTATGTGGTTATATTGTTATGTGTTTATGTGGTTATGTGGTTATTTCGTTATATAGTTATGTGGTTATGTGGTTATATAGTTATATTGTTACATTGTTATATGGTTATACGTTTATATGGTTTTATGGTTATGTGGATATATGGTTATATGTTTATGTAGTTATGTGGCTATGTGGTTACGTGGTTATATGGTTATGTGGTTATGTGGTTATGCGGTTATGTGGTTATGTGGTTATGTGGTTATGTCGTTATATGTTTATATGATCATACGGTGTAATGGTTATGTGGTTATGTGGTTATATGGTTATGTGGTTATGTGGTTATGTGGTTATGTGGTTACGTGGCTATGTCCTTATATGGTTATGTGGTAATGTGGTAATGTGGTTATATGGTTTAATGGTTGTGTTGTTTAATTTTTATGTGGGTATGTGGTTATATGGTTATGTGGTTATGTGGTTATGTGGTTATGTCATTATATGGTTTAATGGTTATGTGGTTATATGGTTATGTGGTTATATGGTTATGTGGTTATGTGGTAATGTGGTAATGTGGTAATGTGGCTATGTGGTTATGTGGTTATGTGGTTATATGGTTACGTCGTTATATGGTTATATGGTTTAATGGTTATGTGGTTTAATTGTTTTGTGTGTATGTTGTTATATGGTTATATGGTTATGTGGTTATATGGTTATATGGTTATATGGTTATATGGTTATATTGTTACATGGTTATATTGTTATATTGTTATATGGTTATATGGTTATATGGTTATATGGTTATATGGTTTAATGGTTTAATGGTTCTGTGGTTATATGGTCATGTGGTTATGTGG